>BMAT01013202.1:0-11834 GCA_019649035.1 Elysia marginata | reverse complement strand
AGATCAGCAAAGAAAGTTGGATCCTCGATTGGCGACACAGAGGATGTTGAAAGGAGGAAAAAAATTTTAAATGTAACATTAAACAAGTTAAGGGTGGTTTGGATCAGTAAAAACAAAATAAAGCGAAACATAAAAGTCAAATTCTATAATGCACTCGTTAAATCTATCCTTACATACAACTGTGGTACATGGGCCCTCACACACAACTGTGGTACATGGGCCCTCACACGCCGAGTCATCCAAACTAGATCTAGATGCCTTCCATAGAAAACAACTTCGTAAAGTATTGAACATCCGCTACCAAAAAAAATAACAAACAAATTATATGAGATATGCAACGAGAAACAATTGTCAATACGCATTGTGGAAAGTCGTTGGCGTCTCTCTCGGCCACATTCTTAGGAGAGACATAGACATTCCGGCCAATAAAGCCATGCAGGCACACTTCAACCAAATGGCATGCAGATATCGGGGAAGACTAACAACCACACTACCTGTAATAATAAACAAACAACTCTCACAAGCTTACCTCCATATGAAACTAAAAACTTCAAACGATCTACAAACCATGAGACTATTGGCACAAGACCGGAACAAGTGGAGAATGTTTACACATTTGCTGTGGTCACCGACTTTGACGAGCCGGATATTCCAGTCAATTTACGCCAAAAATGGCTTTGACGGGAAATCTCTGCAACATAATTTTTTCTTCGAGGTTTTAATAGTACTAGGTCAGATAAGTTCAAAAAACAACGTTTGGACACGGAAATCGAAATCCTACTACCTGTAAATAACGTCACAATACGTCATTCCTTAGAACGCAATAGTAAAATACCATTATGGCCATTTTTGCACCAAACCTATGCATCTTGCATATCGTTGGAAAGGTCTTGAGAATTCACAGTGAAATATGATATTTGCAAAGTAATAAAATTGTATTCATATGAGTAATTTTTTAAAAATCGCGAAAGTCTTCAGTACCGCATGTAACAACTGTTCTCAGAAACTACATATCCTTAAACAAAGCAATAAGAAACACAAACTGCAAAGAAGAATTATAATATCATAGGGAAATGATGCAATTTAGAACCCTTTTACTCGTAAATGGTGTCACAACACGCTATTCTTTAAAATTCAACAATATGATGTTTGCAATATTATTGAAAGGTATCCTCTAATTATAAAAAAAAACTGCAAAACCTTCGTTTTAAGAGCTGATTGTTTTATTGCGTTTAAGCAGTTAATTGTTCAAACAATAAGGACCCAGGAGAAGAGCAGATGGCAGGTGACGACACTGAGCGTATCACTGAAGAGTCTGTGGACGGTTTCATTGAATCAAAAGGTACTTCAAGTACTATTGAGAACTCAGAGGATAAATAGATAGGACAAAGTGGAACAATTGATTCGTTTGACAAATCCAGTGGCTGCTCAAGTAGAAAAGAGAAACCAAACGACCTTGACTCTGGAGTGGATGGAAACAAGTAATCTCATGATGGATCCCAAGACTTGGAAGTGACTGGAGGGTTTGATGAGGACCAAGAATATGAAGATATATTGAAAAGAGAACTTCCATTTAATCTTCGGGGAGCTCCTGAACATTTGAGTGAATTACAAAAAGGAAAAAGACCAAACTGTATCAAAGATGATTTTCGACAAGTTGCGGAGCAATTATGTGCAGTCAAAAAAGAATGAATGTTCACAGACTGCAAACTGCAATATGTCATGTATCTCCAAAATGCTTGACATTCTTTGGAAGTTCTTGAGAGCGTAAAACACAAGAAACTGCCGGCAACCTGCAGCACCTGCAACTGATGGCAATTCTAGCAGCCCTTCTGTTACAATCTATGTACCAAGTCGGTATGCATTAATTTTAGATTCTTGAAATTATGCAAGTTCTTCTTTTGGACCGTGCTGAAATCTATGAACGGTTCTGTAGTGGATATTCCGTAATCAGACGAAGTACAAACACAATGTAACAGATTTTGGGCTGGATTTTCTCCCGATCTAGTCATGGAGCAGGTCCTCATGAGACGTGCGGGTGACTTGACTCGTAGTCGTGTCTTTGATGTGTCATCTGGCTCGCAGTGGTTGCTATCAATGCCTTCTTGATTTAAAATTAACTGTGTTACGCAAGAATTTACCAACGCACAGCATGCCACACTTGAGCAACATAAGAAGGGCACAGAGTCATGGTAATCCTGCCACAACAAAGATACTGAGGCCATCCAACAGTCCTTGATCGCCATATTCCCTATTGTTATAGACAGATCTCTACATAGCATTGTCACAGGGGTGACATTTGACGAATCTGTGATTCCAGAAAATGCAAAAACGGTTGGAAACCAAATTCTTGGAGGAATTGTTTGGACCTCTGTGTAGGATTATTCCTTGAAAATATAAGATTGGGTCATAACTATGAACACGAAGCAATCAGCATAAGTTTCTGGCGAATCAATTCCTGTTGATCACCAGCTGCCATTCTAGCGTCTGTCACAGCAGCACGAGGCATCTCTATAAACAGTAACGATCTTTTAAAATTTGAGCTCAGAAGTTACCAATCTGCACTAATTGACAGATTGACTTCTACGGGATCCTGAATAAGCATCTCTTGCTGATTTTGTAGCCTATGAAACATAGCAAATTTTTCTACCGTGTCCCAAATTCTTCAAGAAGTTTACGCTCTTTTGGAGCAGCAACTACTGTAGTGATAGATGGAGCTCCCCTTTTTTATCAATTAGCCTGGCCACGTGGCTCAACTTTTGAGGAAATATGCTCAATGGGCACTGGTTGTAGAAGCACCGACTGCTCAAATATACCAGGGATGTCATTGGAAGGAATATAATAAGAAGGCTAAAATACTGTTTCTGTGAATGTGACTGAGATCGCATACCATTTTTTATGTTTGCGCTCCAGATTTATTTGATTTGGGAAGTTATCGCATCAGCCCAACAATATTGTCATTCTTCTTTGAAAGTTTTTTTTTTTTACCTTTTAAAGAATAGGCTACTATAAAAGTACAGATGTCATTACATAGGAAAATAACACATACCTGTGATATTCGTGGTTTTTTCAGAAATTACAAGGATACGTATTTTTAAATACTTTGCAAATATCATAATTCATTATAACTTTTTGAGATATTTGCATTGATATGCAACTTGCATATGTTTGGTGCTGCAACTTGCATATGTTTGGTGCTGCAACTTACATATGTTTGGTGCAACAGAATGTTAATAATGGTATTTTGCTCTTTAATTTCAAGGAATGGAACATTACTGATATATTTATGGCTAGTAAGATTCCGATAGTATGACATTACCATTCTGGTTTGCAAGTTGTATTTCTGGATAAATGCAATTAGAGTAGTTTCTGATAACAGTTGTCATATGATAAAAAGGTTTGCAATACTGAAGAACTTCGCAGTTTTTTCAAAATTACGCAAATGAATACAATTTTATTACTTTGCAAATATCATATTTCACTGTGAATTTTCAAGACCTTTCCAACGATATGCAGCATGCATAGGTTTGGTCCAAAAATAGCTAATATGGTATTTTACTATCGAGTTTTAAGGAATGACGTATTGTGACATCATTTACAGGTAGTAGGATTTCGATTTCCGTGTCCTAACGTTGTTTTTTGAACTAATCTGACCTAATACATTTACTGTTAAAATCACAAAGAAAAAATTATGTTGCAGAGATTTCCCGTCACAAATTAAATTGACTGGACTAGGAGGCGAGCAGCAAATAAGTCAAGTAAGTCAAGCACAGGTTGGCAAAAAATTTCTCTGTTTTTTATTTAATATTGGATAGCAGGCCTATCAAAATTATAACATTAAAAAGTTTATTTTAAACTCTTTCTAAGAGACATCACAAGTTTTGGAAAACATGCTTTTGTTATTGTGTTATGAAAATACAAGTAGTGTGTAAAGAAACTGTGTTGATACGGCCGCCTACGCCAAAAAATGCTTGGGTTGTTTGTTTGTTGTTGTTTTTTTTTTAAAGCTCGGCACAACGTGTCAAAAATAGTCACAGCTCTAAACATAGTCCAATTAGATGCAGAAAAAGATGGCCTTTCCATTGCTTGTTCAATCGAGGAAACATTTTCAAAATTTAAATTGAAATTGAAAAAAAAAAAACAGCTAAAAATAATTAAAATTTGCTGATTTCCACTTTTCCAGTTTCAAAATACAAAAAAAAACTATTTTTATCACATGGCCAAAATGTCATATACATCCGTCCTATTATAATAGGCGCAGTTCCCCCTATTTAAAAGTAGGTCATGATTTTCAAACCATAACTGTGCCAGGTCTAGATTTCGGGTCTGTAATTTTCAGTAAGCAGCTGTTTTAAAATCAATAACAAAAATGTGCCTACAGCATTTAAATCATTTATTTCTTGCAACTCTGGTAATGTAAAAAATTTTTCAGACTTACTTTGTAATACAACAGATAAAAATAGTACTTTTTTATTAAGAACAGAAAAAAATTAAATGATGAAGGAAAGTTGTAAATTATCTCCCTTTAAATGTGTTAAGAGATAATATTGGCTTGCTTCTACAAGTTCCAGTTCTGCCTTGCCTTTTTTGTTTGAGTCTTGCCTTATTCTTTTTTATTCAGTTTAGTAGACCTTCTTGCTGAAATTCGTGGAATGTTAACATTGAGAATGAGACTTGAATTATAGATTTTGTTGCATTTTTTAAAATTTAGATAAGATTGTGCTTGTTTTCTCTTTCATAAAAAATGCGCAAAAAATGACACCGGATCGTTTTTGCTTGTCAAATTAAGCAACTTAATTTTCTGCGTTTGAGAAAAAATGGCTCTGCTTACTTTTTCGGTTGCTTTATTCATGAATGGCTATAAAGTAGGCTAACTATTTATTAAATTACTAATAAAGATGTAGGCCTACCCGACCTCGTCGAGTAATACTGTAGAATGGACTGTGCCAAAAGTTGCCTTTCCTTTTCTCACGTCATCACATAACGGCGCATTAAACAGATCAATTTTCTTTTCTATCAAAATCATCTGTCTGTCTACATGGCTACAACTCTCCACACACCCCCACCCCACCCCCTCTTAAAAATCACCTTCTCTTTATCTTTGTTCTTTCTTTCCTTTCCCTTTTCGGCTACTTTTTTATCCTCTTCTTAATACTATGTATTTTTAAATATTACTGGTCCATATTTCCTTCTCTTACTCATAATCCTCCACGAAAAAAACATCTCCGCCTTCAACCTCTGTAACATTGAAATAACCATACCGTGCAAAGCCACAAACAAAACAAAAATTCACGCAAAACCTAGGCTCGATCTAAATCTAGATCTAAATTTCAAAAGTCTTCTAGATCTAGATCCATCTAAAACCTAGATTATTTTTATTTCTAAAACTAAGTCAAGTTTGATTTCTAAAACGAAGTCAAGTTTTCTCTCTACAATAGATGTAGATTCTAGTTGAATCTAGATTCAACGACGAACTTGTGAAGCCGGCGAAAGTATAAATTAACTATGGGTTTTTTTCCACCTTCCGATCTTTTGGGGTGTGTGAAAAAGTTGAATACATTTTTTAAAACTAAATTCTTGACCATCCCTGCGTTGTTGTTATCGTGTTCAAATTTGTATACAATTATACGTTATTGTTCCTTATTTTCCTCTCTTTGTGAAGAAACACCTCAGCTTTAGTCTTATCTCCTAAAATTGGAAGAAAACATGACACACAAAGCGTAAAACAAACAAAAAACGCAAAGCCTGAATTAGACCCTTGCCTTAGTAGTATAAGTTAAAAGTAAAAGTATTCTTTCCATTCTTATACTGTAAGAAAATGCTAGATACTTTCCAACATTACATTATAGTTTGTTGGATAGGTCAACACTGAGCGATTTAGGGTTAACCTAATATAAAGGAAAAATAGTGGAGACAGCTACTGCACAATCAACTGATTCAAAGATTTTAAAGGTAAGAAATTAGCAGTGTAGATAAGTAGGCTTTAAGCATTTGCCTTTGATGCGGTTTTGGTCTTCCTGTTAGTGCATGCAAGTCGCTTACAAAGGCTAAGTTGACAATCAATAGGGTTAACCAGTCTTGTAGAAAACTGAAACTCAATATGGACCACTTTCATCATAGTCATACTGTTCTCATGCCGCCTAGATCTAATCCTTGTAATTTCAAAAACATGTACATGTAATTTTACCTTTTCATAAAGTGTGAAAATCAAAGCAATTTTCACTGTCAATAAATTTAGAATGATGCAAAAACGTGGGTTTTTTTTTCATTACAAGTCCAATTGTTATTTATGGTTTAAAATAGGCCTATAGTGCTGCGACTCCATTTCGACCTTGAAAAGCTAAAGGACCCAAATATCTCTGAAACCTTTAGAGCTCAAATTGGCGGTAAATTTGCGGCCCTCACACTCATCGACAATGATGGGGATACAATGGCTAACAGCCTGAAAGAAGTCTTGGTATCCACCGCCGAGGAAGTCCTTGGAAGGAAACGCAGAACAATCCAACATTGGGTCACGAATGAAGAGCTGGACCTCTGTAACAAGAGAAGGGAACTTCGTAAGAGAAAGTTCGGAAGCAACGTGGCCACGGAGAACTACCAACTGGTGAACAAAGCGGTCCGGAAAAAGATGAAGGAGGCGAAGGAGAAATGGATTGATGATCAATGTGTAGCCATAGAACAGGGTATGTCATCGGGTAAATCGAAGCAAGCCTTCAGTACATTAAAGATGCACACCAAGACCTTCCAACCGAAAGTAAATCTTATCGAAGACAAAGACGGCCGCCTGCTCACAGACGATGAGGACATTATGCAGAGATGGTCAGAATACTGCAGTGATTTGTACAATTATGAACTCCAACCCGACCTCTCGATTCTGTCAGCCACCCGAGATCCACCAGAAACAGATGACAGTCCGCCCATTCAAAAATCAGAGGTTGAAGCTGCAGTTAAAAGCTTGAAACTTGGAAAGGCACCAGGAGTCGATAACATCCCATCAGAGCTTCTGAAAGCAGGTGGCGAGGAAGTCAACAACATTCTCACATCTCTGTGTCAACGAATATGGAATGAAAAGAAATGGCCAACAGAGTGGACAAAGTCGCTGGTGGTACCTCTCCCAAAGACAGGCAATTTAAGACTATGCAACAACTACAGGACTATCAGCCTTATCAGCCACCCCAACAAAGTAATGCTTCGAGTCCTATTAAACAGACTGAAGCCAAAGGCAGAGGAAATTCTCGCGGAGGAACAAGCTGGCTTCCGAGCAGGCCGTAGTACAGTAGAACAGATCTTTAACTGCAGGATTCTCATAGAAAAGCACATGCAACACCAACGCGACCTGTTCCACAATTTTATAGATTTCAAGAAAGGCTTTGACAGGGTGTGGCACGACGGACTGTGGCATGTATTGAGAGGATTCAACATCGATGAAGGACTCGTTAAAACCATAAAATCCCTATACATGAACTCAAACTCAGCCGTTTTCCTAAACAACACCATAGGAAACTCTTTCAAGACGACGGTTGGCGTTAGACAGGGCTGTCTCCTCTCTCCTGTGCTCTTCAATATATTTCTCGAGCGGATAATGCAGGATACTCTGCACCAACACAGTCAAACAATCTCCATTGGCAGAAGACCAGTATGCAATCTACGTTTTGCTGACGACATTGACCTAATAGCCGGATCACAAGCCGAAGTGCAGGTCCTGACCGACAGACTGGTGGCTTCTTCCAAAGCTTTTGGAATGGAAATGAGTTCAGAGAAGTCCAAAGTCATGGTCAGTAACGAGAGGGTCAACGATGCCTCCATAACCATGGACGACGAACCCCTGGAGTTGGTACATAAATTTAAATATTTGGGTGCCATCTTGCATGAGGATGGTAGCTCGACTGTTGAAGTTCGCTCTCGAATAGCTTTGGCAACAGCAGCGTTCGCCAAGCTCGAAAAAATCTGGAAGAGCTCCATTAGCTTCAAGGCGAAACACAAACTCTTCAGGTCCCTTGTAAGCTCCATACAAACAAACGGGTGTGAAACGTGGACACTACTGGCAGATACGGAGAGACGGATACAGGTTTTTGAAAACAAGTGCCTGAGGAAGCTACTCCGTATCTCGTACAAAGATCACGTAACAAACGAGTCTGTCCGCGAATTAGTCGTTGCATATGTTGGTCCGCAAGAACCTTCACTGGCGACAGTGAAACGGCGGAAACTGGCTTGGTTTGGACATGTCACCAGACATGACAGCCTTTCCAAGACAATTCTCCAGGGCACAGTGGAAGGCAAGCACAGACGAGGACGACAAAAGAAGGCTTGGTGTGATAACATCAAGGAATGGACCGGAATGGCAATGTACGAACTTGTCAGGTCAGCCTCAGACAGAGATGCATGGCGACAGAAAACTGCTTCTTCTGCCCTCCGATCCCCTGCTGTCAAATATGGACAGCCCCCTATTAACAGTGCTAGTATTGTTTCAAGCTTTATTCTTTAACGGTTTCGACAAGAGAAGTTTTCTTAAAACTATCTGATCAGTTAGCACGTTATTTTTTTTTTGTTTTTGTTTTATTATCGATCTGACTGTAGGCCTACTCAAAACATGATTGAAAAAATCACTACCTTGTGGTATTACTTTATACTATAAGTTTGACTGTCAAAATTAAAACAAAATTTCCAACACTGCTTTCACATTTTGAAATAAAAAAAGTAGATTAAAGATAGAATCTATCTGAGTAGGCTTACGAACTAAAATGAGCAGTCAATTTAAATCAGCAAAAGAAGGCAATAGATCTATAACAAGTACACACAAAAACATGCAAACAATAAATGTATACAGAAACATTTCATCTCTTTTTATGCTTTAAAAACTGTATTAAATCATAAATGGCGCCACTTATTAGAAGTAGGCCTACTAATTTATAAAATGAAAATTTTATATCAATATATAGAGATGATGGAATGCTGGTGTCATTTATTGAGTTGAATGCAATATTTTTAACAGTCCTGGTTTTTCATTTTTATCAATTGTTTTAATATGATACGTATTTTTCTCTGCTTTTTTTTATCAGACTTTAAGGTTTGTTTTTCGGCCTCAGTCTCATATGAAATTGAATTTAAACCATTTTAAACATGTCTTGTTTGCAGGGTGAATGAGTTAGGTCTCACAATTTTCATTTTCAAATTCACTGAAAAAGAGAATTTCCAAGCTTCCGAAGGTAAAAAAATTTCATAACATTATATTTTGAGGAAAGACAGAGACTTTTGCTGATTCTAAACATAGAGGAAAGGAAGAAAAATTAGACCTTTTAATAAACGTTTAAGTGTTTCTCGTAAAAATAAATTCCTCCTTCTGAATCATTGGCTCTGGACTCGAGACGTGTATGTTGGTTTATAGGGGCCCCTTGATTACCTTCCAGGTGTTACCTTAAGCTTAATAATATATTAATGATCATACACAATTATCTCCTATATTATGATAGTTGATACTCATAGAAAAAATTAAATACACTTAGCCATTTTTTCACGGAATTTGCCATTTGCTAACACAGGGACAATTTTTTTTTTACTTTATTCAGAGTGTCTGTTACCAGAAAAGTTTATTAAAAATAGATGTTAGGAGCTATTTAAGGATGCAAAGAAAGGTGCAAATGTGCCACAGGCTTGGGGGACATAAGTTTATCTCCAATTTTTAGGATGATGCTAGTAGCCATTGCACTGACTTGGTGACTAAATTTTCAAAAACTTTACCTACTGTTCACACTACAAAGTTACATGTGCTTATTACATTAGTTTATTATTGGGGGCCTAGATAGCTCAGTTGGTAGTGGCTTCTCTCCGTGGCCAAGAGGTCGCGGGTTCGAAACACAGCCGAGCACAGTCCGGGCCCCCACTGGTTGGGTCGGTGTCAGTATAATGTGACCGGCTGAGGCTAAGTGATGGTATCCCCGCTAGTCTCTGGGTGGCAGCTCGTAAATTGTCATTGGGACCCAAGCCCTGAGAGCACCTTTGAAGTGGAATTGGGCTTGTAAAAATACCCTTAAATTTTTTTTTAAAGTTTATTATATTGAACTTCCGATTGTCTTGTTGGATCGACAAGACGTGTTTCACTTCAGTGCTACAGTGTTTCTCTCTTCTAATTTCATTTACCTATTTCCTTTGGATTATTTTGTATTCTTCTGCATTGGTCTTCAATCTATGTATTTATTTTGAGTTATCTTTTATTCTGTGAATCCAGATAAGTATTATTTTTGTACAATTAGTTGTCAATTATTATTATTTACCTTTTCTTTCTTCTTTCTCTCTTTCTAAGTTTCTCTCTCCTCTGTCTACGCTTTCGATCGCTTTTACTTTCCTCTCTACCACCCTCTACAGCCTAGTTTCCCATTGCCTTCTCGTATCTTTCTTTTCCTCCATTGTCTACCTATTTCCTTATACTATTAACTTGGTTCGCTTTATTGTGGGGTTTTTTTTTGCCCATTTATTGGTACTCTTTTTTCTTTTTTTTTTTTTGCTAATTTTGAGTCTTTCTTTTAATTTTCTCCTTTTTTCTCCTACTCTTATAATTCCTATTTATTTTGTCCTTCGTTTATCTTATTTTTTCTCTTCACGGTTTTGTTTACTTGCGTACTGTCCGTATAAACTGACTACGTTTCTCAGAGACGCTCAGTATTTACTAACGTAGCTCGGGTCGGTTTTGTGCCCTAGCTCTATAATTCCTTCCATAACTTCGGCTTTGTTGTGCTTTACTGAGTACAGCTATTTTGGGGCGTGCGCTCTACGTAGCTTACTTTATTGGCTTTGCCTCGGTCTTTCCCATTAGTTTTTGACGGTTTGGATGTGTTTTACTTAGTAGAATAAGTGTCAATAGGTGTTAACCGCGTCGGCTCTCACATGTACGAAGCGGAAGTAGGACAATCCCTTTAGTCTCGTCAACGCAACTCGGGGTGTGGGTTCAGTCTGCTATACAGGTTGCACTTGCTTAATTATCTGAACCCTTTTTCTGCGTATATTAGATCAAGTGTGTACACAGTGACGGTTGCCTTAAAAATAAAAAAAAATGCAATCAGTACAATCTGTATTCGCCCAGGCAAAAAATGATTTGACAAGCGAGGACACTGTCTATCTGCTGTGCCGCCGAACTACAAGTCATTTGTTGGATCGCAGAGAATCGGGACATTATGGCGAGTATATCCCGCGAATGCGCAAACGCGCGCCAAACTAGTTACTCACTGTTATGGGACAAAAATTAGTATGTACCAGAATCCATTTGTCCTGCGCAGTGGTGATGGAAAAGAAGTTCCAACCACTAGACTTACAGTTAATGGCCTACCGCAGTCGTACTTAAATAGGGAACTGGAAGAAAAATTGTGAAAACTAAACCTTAACATTTTTGGGCCCTTGATACTAAACAGAGATGCACGAATGACTCGCTGGTTAACGGGCAGGAGATGGTTGTGGATCGAAGTGCCTAAAGTTCCACTGCCTCGGACCCTCCACTTGGTCCCCATTGCAGCTACACTTTATCACGGAGAAATAAAATCTTTAGGAACAAGTAAAAGCTGCTACAAAAGTGGGGAATTAGGGCACATTGCCCGCGAATGCAAGCAGGAATCGTTGGATGAGAACAAAAAAGGGACGACTAACTCACATGATAATGAAGAAGAGAGAGGAAATGAATCCGAACGAAATGCAAAGGATGCTGAAGAAGAGAGGATGGATTCCTCAGGGGAGGAAGAATTAGAGGAAATAAAGGACGAACAGGGAAGAGTTATAACGGATCCACAAAGTAATTGTTACGGGTTATGTTATAACTATTAATCTCAGTTTTAACCTGAGTGCACTGC
>BMAT01013199.1:43143-66626 GCA_019649035.1 Elysia marginata | reverse complement strand
TGACTCCAGAAAATCAACCTACAGTACAGCCAGACGACCAGCGCACAAAAGACATGACAGAATCCAGTGTTACCAACTTGACTCCAGAAAATCAACCTACAGTACAGCCAGACGACCAGCGTACAAAAGACATGACAGAATCCAGTGTTACCAACCCCACACCAGAAAATCAACCTACAGTACAGCCAGACGGCCAGCGTACAAACGATTTGACAGAATCGAGTGCTACCAAACCCACACCAGAAAACCAACCTACATTACAGACGGAAGTACATCGTACAACAGGCATGACAGGATCAAAGGCTACTAACCCCACTCCAGAAAATCAACCTACATTACACACCGCAGTACAATTTTCTACAGGCATGACCGCATCCAGTGCTACCAAACCCACTCCAGAAAATCAACCTACATTACAATCGGAAGAACGGCCTCCAACAGGCATGACAGGATACAGTGCTACCAACGCTACTCCAGAAAATCAACCTAGATTACAGCCGAAAGCAAAGCGTACCACAAACACACTAGAACTTATCGACAGAAGCCTTACCTCAGAAAACCAACCCCTACATGAAAAAAGACAAGACACTTACGCTACTTCAGTACAGCCAACAATACCCGATGTGTCTGAGATACAGACCAGAACATCAACCTCAACTACGCAGACCAGTCAGCCTACAACTGGTGGTCGAAAACTTGCCAGGACATCTCGGCTATTTGAAATTCCATCAGTCAGAACCCAAGCCATGCCCACGAATACTATGCAAGCAAAAACGTTTCAAGGGAAGATTACCAGCCCAGCGTCAGCTATTCCAACAACTTTATATACCGTGAATATGAAAGATCCTTTAACAACGGGGGCACAGGAAAGAACACCTTTTCCGCAAAGGGGTATATCATCTTTGCCAAAGGATCTAGGTAAAAAGTTAAATAAAAATAGTGACAAACCACTCACAGCTACCTATACCACAGACAAAATACCAGCCATACAACAAAAAAGCAAGCCAAGGGTTACGACTCCGACTCATACGAGGATGCAGACACAGTCTTCTCACGACGAGGAAATTTTTTCAAGCGGTAAACAATCGCTTTATCTTACGAAGTCACCTATACACTCCGAAGTCTTCGATCAAAATGAACGTGGGCAAGTAGGAAATATTTCTAGAAGCAAAACCCACAACGAAGAGGAAGAACTAAGTAGAGACACAGGGAAACATCTGGGTGACAAAACCGATGCTTCTTTTCCCTCAACAGAGTTTCATGGGCTCCCACCTGAATCTCTGCCTACACCAAATGGTTCAACGGTTTTGAATGAGCAACCTACCAGAGACCAAAATATAAACGTACCTTTAACAATCTACGAAAAGCATTACTTCTCTTCCAGTACATTTCCAAATATCAGCACCAGTCTAAAACCTACAGGGACACCGCCAGAATACTCCACTAATCGCATTTCTCAGTCCTATCCTAAAACGGCTGGTTTTGATAGAAAGCCAACAAACATTCCCGAAGACTTATTTACTTACTTTACGGGGAGACCCAAGCAGTACGACGAGTTAAGGGCAGGCGATCCACACTTTCTTACTTCAACTACAGAGAATACTAAAACGTCATTGGCTACCATGTCTGGGGAAAACAGGTTACCAGGAATCACCTTTGGAAGTCCATCAACAGAAGGTGAGCTAGGTGTCACAAATTCACCTACAAGTGGACACCGATATCATGCAGGTCTATCTACAGAATATGAACTAAGTGTCACAAATCTACCTACAAGTGGACACCAATATCATGCAGGTCTATCTACAGGAAATGAACTAAGTGTCACAAATCTACCTACAAGTGGACACCAATATCATACAGGTCTATCTACAGGAGATGAACAAAGTGTCACAAATCTACCTACTAGTGGACACCAATATCATGCAAGTCCATCTACAGAAGGTGAGATAAGTGTCACAAATTCACCTACAAGTAGACACCAATATCATGCAAGTCCATCTACAGAAGGTGAGCTAAGTGTCACAAATTCACCTACAAGTGGACACCAATATCGTGCAAGTCCATCTACAGGAGATGAGTTAAGTGTCACAAATTCACCTACAAGTAGACACCAATATCATGCAAGTCCATCTACAGAAGGTGAGCTAAGTGTCACAAATTCACCTACAAGTGGACAGCAATATCATGGAAGTCCATCTACAGGAGATGAATTAAATGTCACAAATCCACCTACAAGTGAACACCAATATCATACAGGTCTATCTACAGGAGACGAACTAAGTGTCACAAATCTACCTACAAGTGAAGAGCTAACCCATTCACAGCCGTCTTTGAGTTCGGTGCTAAAGCACACATATCTCACCACGGGTGAAGAGCTAAACCACACAAATCCATCTGAAATAGAAGAGGTAAATGGCACAGCTCCGTTTGAGAGTGTAGGGGAGGACTTAAATCACACAAGTTCACCCACACATGATGAAATGATTTATACAACGCTGTCGGCTAGCCATGGGGTAGAAAATGTTAATGGTCTTGCTACGGTTGGAACGATTACCACAAAAATACCTCCACGAGAAAACACAAAACGTCTTACGAACTTGGAGTTTATCACTACTGATACGTTTCCCACAAGTCAACCTACAAGCACTGCGTCCCTGGTATCTGCTACCCAAACACCATCGCAGTCTGAGACACACCTCTCAAACGTAACACACACAACACTATATCAATCTCTTAACGATGATGATGATGAATCAACCACCAAATTATCAGGAAGCAATTCGTCTTCTGTAGGACATCAAAGCGCAGGGCAAAACCCAACCTCGACGCCTGTTTTACAAGGTGTTGGAGACAAAGAAATTACAACAACGTTAGAACCACAAGCAACGACTTCAGAAAAATCCGAGAGTAAAAGTGGGAAGCTCCAACCGAGACATTCCAAGCCACAAAGATATACACTTTTGACAACATTACCCGGGTCTACATCGACAGTGAGTAAAACTGAAGAGGAGCTCACATCAACAACCACCGTTACTTCGACTTCATCATACGCAGCTTTTGATCAACATAAACAATCTACAGTCTCCATACCGGCGTACACGGACGACGAGGAAGAATTGAGAGAATCATCGCCGAAAAACGTAAAGGCAAATCAAACTGAGACGCCAACGCAAATTCCTCCTTCTTCCAATATACGTACAGAGAAAGAAAACCAAGCAACGTATGGCCTTTCTGAGATAATATCAGGAGCATCTCTGTATACAGCCCGTGAAGGTTTACCTGCATCAGCGTTGTCTGCTTTCCTCAGCACGTCACCACCACCGCCTGCAAGACCAGAGTCATCTCGCACTCCAAACCCATCTTCAACTTTTGAGACAATTCGGATATCAACTTTATCCCCAGAGATTTTTCAGACAGAAGAAGAGAAAGTCCCACCACAAAAGCAACCCGTGTCTACACATCAAAGTTATCTTCCAGGCAAAAGAGGCGAGTGGTCACATCTAAAAGATTCTTATGATCTGTCAGTCACAGATAAGAAAACGTTGACGCCAATGACAACGCAGAAATCTCTTGTGAAAGAAGTTAATAGTTTACTAACTGCCTCGTCATCTGACCACACCTCTACAGGTACAATACAAAAGTCAATATCAAATCTATCGTCCGAACAGTCATCACCGTCACAGAGAGAGGATGATCAGAAGACTAAGCAGCCTAGACTGCCACTTTCAACAACACCAAAACCAGAACGAACAGAGTCTTCAATTGCAGAGCTTAGAACAAAATCTAACACAATGTCTTCTGTACCGTTACCAAGCATGTTGACTCCTGCAACACCGGGCGACGCATTAAATGAGGGCTCTGATAAAACCATGGCCGATTATGCAGAAACTACTCACACACAGGGTTTTACAACAATGCCTCCTATAACACCTGTACATAAGATATCAAGTTCTAAATTTTTAGAATCTGAACAAACATCACAGCAACATCTTAAAACTATAACCGCGGGTGTACCAGGGCAGCATCCATCAACAAGTCCAAGCCAAAGTTCGGAACCGCCTCGTATCCTCTCAGATCCACAGGCAAGCATTTTGCCAGTAGCACCAGGAGAGATAAAGAAGCAAGTTGTAATTACAACACTTCCAACACCTTCAGCAACCCAATCATTTGCTGTTACCGATTCAGAAATGCTAAACCTAGACAAAACTTCGCGTCATACGTTCTCAGTGAAAGAGCAAGACGGGATGCATATTGATCTGACAACACTCCCAACCCCGTCTGAGGCCCAGTCTACACCTGGATCATATTCCAAGTTGCATAACTTAGACCTGATGAGTCTCATTACAATTCTAGAGACCCTGGTCGACCCATCCCACATGATGTCTACCGGAAGAGGTTGTCTACATGGAGTTTCCCATAAAAACAGCTGGAGAGATCTTATCGAAACTCTGAAAAACCTCGAAAACATGAACATGACGAAACAGTCACTGAGACGTAAGTTTGAAACTTGCGTGAAAATGTCAGACCTGAATCCCTTACTTTGGTGGAAAGTTTTCTCTCTGGCCTCGCAGTACCAGTGCTTGAAAAGATTCCAGGAGGAAATGTTCCACTTCCGGCAACAGTTTTACCCGGGAAGACGGGATGACAAAACCTTAGAGACCTCTGGTGCCGCTCAACGAGATATTCCGTCTACCCATCAATCTGCGCCAAGGGGTGAGCCTGGAAACGTTCTACCAAAGATGAACCCATTTGATCAGGCTGGGATGCCATACCCCAGCAAAGCTTTACCGCAAGAAGCATCTATTCGTTCTTACCTGGCCTCCAAGTCTCTCTTCCTAAACCAACAGAGAATTTATCCTCAGAAAGTGGCTGGATATCGGAACTCTCCTAACCTAGAAAACGTTTACTACATCGCAGGGCCGGTTATGTTCAATAACGCCGGTAACATCAATTCTAGACCGGAATTTCAGCCACCATTTGGGAACCTTGCGGAAGTTCCTAGAGACTCTCGGTAGCTGCCTGCAAAAATTTCCCAGTTACAGTCAACACAGGAAAATTATAGCCTTCCACTCTGGTTTGGCTCTATTTTTGTGGACATTTTTTGATTTGGCTCTATTTTTGTCGACATTTTTTGATTTGGCTCTATTTTTGTCGACATTTTTTGATTTGACTCTATTTTTGCGGACATTTTTAGATATACAGAAAACTCAAATTTCTTCCAAGTCAATGTTTCACCTATGTTCCTTTGAGATCGACTAGCTAAAGTAAAGTTGATTTTAATTGGGTTTTATGTTATTTTATGAAGTCATACATCGCAGTTCAATTTTTATTTATTCCTGTGAAATTTTTGTTGCGGTAAGTATTGTCTAAGCTCCGGGTGATGTTTTATAGCTTTGTAAACTCCTGTACCGTGTTACTTAAGGCTCTGTATATTTATTGCCCAGATTAATTCTTCAATGTCAAGCTTTTAACCAGATGATACCTTCAATGACGCACTTCTATTAAACAACATAAACTGTATGTTAAACAACAGGCCACTTATTCAAGCACCAATTTCTATGTCAAATTTCCAGTAATGGATCAATAGAGTGTATCTTTTCTTGTTTTTATCTTTTCTTGTTTTTATCTTATCTTAAGCCTATTATTATAACGACATATCAATTATTGTTTTAAAAAGGATGGGTTTTGTTTTTCTTCTTACCTGCTAAGATTTTGCTTTATTTGTGTTCCCTCTAGTCAGCAGCTTTTAATTTAATTATTCTCCGTCTCTTATCTACGCAAAGAGAGTGGCTGCAGAAGTGATAAGAAAGAATTTCAGAGACAGGCATTCATATAGAGAGAGAGGCATTTAGAGAGGAGGTAAGCAAATGAGAGAGTGAGCAGAAAGAGAGATCGTTTCAGAGAAAAGAAGCCATAAGACTGTAAGAGTAGGAGCTTTAACTGGAGAGAGGGAGAGAGGAAGAGAGAGAGAGAGAGAGAGAGAGAGAGACAGCGAGAGACAGCGAGAGACCGACAGAGAGAAACTGGCTGGGGAGGAAACAGCATAGAGAGTAAGAGAGATGTCTGCTTATCGAGTGATAAATAAAGATGGGTATGCCTACATTATACGTGTCACTCGATATATATGAGACAATGTAGTCACAAGCAACAGAAAGTTTAACTTTTGAGCCTAAACTCACTTTAAAGTTAGCCCCGGATAGGAAAAAAGCACACGATGATTAGAATATTTAATTAAGAAGGAAAAACTTTCGGCATTAATTATTTTTTGTGTTTGTAAAAGGAAATATAGAGCCCTTTTCTCTCTCCCTTTCTTTTTAAATTCATTCATTCAAAAAAAAAACCCCAGAAAACTTAAACAGAACTAAAGTAAATAGGCGTAAACTTTCATTTTCTTAAAAACACACGTTTGTTTTATGTCTCAAGAGAAAGGAGAATGTGTGTTTTAAATTGTGCGAAATACTCTGTTGTTAAATAATTTATAGAAATGCATGTTCATGATGGCTTTATTGTTTAAGTACCGTAAGTGGATAAATCAAATGCGTGTACGAGTTCGTGTGTAAAATACCCAATGTCTAAATTGTCATATCTCTTTTGACTGTATATCATTATTGATAAAAGGGCGATAAAATTTGAATTTGCTTGCTTTTAATCCGAAGTGGTTTTGTTTTGTGCTGAGGTTTTGTATAATATAATACCTCAGCGACGTGGGCTTTAATTAAAACAACTGATTTTAAAATTCGTTTTTTCCAATACACGTTGAGCTTTCTTTGCTTCAATGAAAAAAAAATGTGCGTTTTTTTTCATGACCATATCTTTTTACTTGCAAATATATGTAAAATTCTACTGTTGGAATAATACATAATTATGTATTGTTCTTCGCCTACCTAAAGTAAATTGATGTACAATTTGACTGGTGAAAATCGTTGAAGTCTCTGATTTCATACTTTATTGCTTCTTTTGTTTGTTGTTTGTGTATGAGCCGGCCTGTTCTGCAGCATTACATTTGAGATTTCAACAAGAGTAGCGGAACTTTCCTGATGTCTCTCCACTATCTTATGAATACAAATATTACAATCTTTTTAAAATTTATGCGACAGATTTATTTTGAAGATAAACTTTTTATTTAGCTCTGTAGTTTTTAAGTTCTAGATGTCAAATCCTTTATAAAAGTAAGAAATTTACCCTACAATCTAGGTCTAGATTACAATAACCACTGTAGTATTTTGGAGTGTTGTCTTCTGGAAAAGGGACATTACTCTTGTTTTACCTCTAATCTCATTCCCTGTAGTGAAAATACGTCGGATGTCGGAGTTTTAAAACTCAACGGCGTTTTTATATCACACAATGCATTAACTTTTTTTTTCTGAGCTTCCAAGCATAGATCACTAGACTTACATCCAATTATAAAAACCCTAGAGCAAATCGCTAGCAGTTCTCTTGATTTAGAATAAAGAGGAAGGGAAGAAAAGACATTCATGTATTTTCAAAAAGTGGTTTCTCAAATTCTAAAATAAAATATCCGGCATCCGATTCATTCTCGCAGGTCATGGTATGTTGAACTTGAAGTAGCATGGGAATGAAATGGAAATGAATCAACATTTTTTTGTTGTTTTTTTTTTTTCACGATTTGAAATAACAAATATCAAACAAAACTTCCATAAAAAGAGTTGAAAATTATGTGAGGTGATGAAAGTACACCTGGCTGAAGTCAGAATTTTGTCATGTTAAGTTATGAACATTTCCCAGTAGTATATCGAAAGTCTGTCAAGCGGTTGAAAATTTGTACTATTGCATTAATTTGCAAAGCCTGGTTTGTTACAGTTCAAAGTGAATAAAACTTTATTTATTCAATAAAAGACAAGGTGGCGTATTATCTGGCTTAAAGCTATTCGGAGTTACTTATTCCTCATCATAAGTTACCCTAGTCGCCTTACTGGTGTAAAACAAAAAGTTCGAAATAACCAGGGAACGATAAATAAGCTATCTTTTATTTTATTTGGCAAACAAAACAAAAACCTTTATGAATGAACAAGGTAAACTGTAGATATGAATAAATTATCAGAAACATCAGTACTGGTAGGATGGGGAAAGTCCGAAGACACGGTACGGCTAGGCACCGTCACTCCATCATTTATCTTGTACGAGTGTACACCTACAAGACAAAACAAGACAGCAGAACAAGACGGCTTCAGGCGGCCAGGGGCACACAACTCTCCCGTTATGCTAACTAGGCCTGCATTTAGAAACTAGAGTTATCTAAATTATCATACGTTAGCTGTGACCTACATAGGACTAATCCCGGCTTATGGATGCCGTTCAAGCCAAGAGCAAGAATCCAATCCTGACTGAGAAGAGTTCTCCTCCTTTACTGTTGACTTTGACAGACACAGGTGTTACAAAAATGGAACTTTATCGTGGATTTAAGCCTGCACTTCTTATACAAGTAAAGCGATAGTGGAACTTTTAACACGGTCTAAGTGGATCGCTAAGGGACAAAATCAATAACATCGACATAAAATAACAGAAAGAATTTAGTACTTTGTACTTATCGATTGTAATAATATAAGTAATAATGTTAATAATCATAACATAATAATTATAATAATGATGATAGCAATAATGATAACAATAGTAATAATGATTATGATGATGATGATGATGATGATGATGATGATGATGATGGTAGTGTTGGTGACGATGAGAATAATGATGATGATGATGGTGAAGATGATGATGATGGTGAAGATGATGATGATTATAATAATAGCAATGATAATAAAAATGATACTACTACCACCACTACTAATAATAATAGTAAAGTGAATAACATAATAATGATGATAATAATAATAATAATTTTTTTAAAGAGCGCCTTAAAATCCACTATAAATGTTCTGTGTCTTTAAAACCTTTACATACAATCGTCCACAATGGACATAAAGACAAGAATAAATCTATCTGAAAACCGACTATATCTACAGCAACTTTGACGTCAGCAGAGCTGCGTGCATATAGGTGTGTTTACACGTTAGATTTAAGAACGGAAAATCAGAAAGATCTTTTCTTGGTGGAAAAAAAATTAGAAATTTTTTTAGTTGCAGATATTAGGTTGAAGTGTACCTAAAAACCATAGCGTAATAGAATTTCGAGGGATAATCAACTCGTTTGAACGCTCTAAAATTGTGTTCTGATTTCCATTCTGATTTAACATGCTATTTCGGCAAGTTGTAAACCCACCCTATTGGAAATAGAGAAATTTTAAACCTATACCATTCTCCCATGCGCAGCAGGAAACTTTGGTAGTTACACATTTTACCACATGTACTCTCAAAACTTTTTTTTTACTTAAAAACTACGCGTACGTTGAATTTTCAAAGGTTTCTATACTTATATTATCGACAGAGAGGTCTGTTGTTAATTTAACCTTCAGAGTCGTAATGAGGCTTCTTCTCTCCCTGGTGATATAGTTGGTTGGTTGTTTGAATTTTAACGTCTCTTTTCAACTACAAGGTTATACCAGAGATGGCGCTTGGGACAATTGAAAGCGTGCTGCCACACTGTGATGTACGGAGCGCTGCATACACCACATCCAGTCACATTATCCTGACACTGGGCCGACCTGACTTAGCACTAAATCCATAATGCCAGACACCAGGCGGATCAGCTACTAATTAATACCAATTTTAAAGTCCTTGATTTGACTCGGCCGGGGATCGAACCCGTACCTCCCGATCTCTGAGCGAGTGTCTTTACCGCTAGGTCACAGAGCCGGTCTACCCTGGTGATATGAGAATATTACATATATGGCAATTTGTTTACCTGCGATTTCGCATCGCAACCAGTGGAAATGAATCGGATGTCGCAATTTTTTACATTACATGGCGCTGATATTTTGAACAACGTGATTTTTAAAAGCGTCTAAACGTTGAAAAGAGTGAAAATTTATCAAAATTGTTGTGAGAAGATGTTAGAATTCCAATCTATTTAAAAAAAACACTGTATAGAGAAATTAATAAAATAAAATTAAAGAAATCGAGTTTTAAAATGGGCTGTCTCAAATAAACGTTTCTAACATCGGCCTCAGTTGCACTGGTTTGCGAGACAAATAGAAAAGATCAAAGTCTCCTAGCTGTTGTATCTCACTTTGTTCTTGTCAAGCAAGTGTATAGACAAGCTAAATTTATCTTCAAAGTTTCGTCTATGATAATTATCTCCCTAGAGCATGCAGGAACAGTCAGTCTGACAACACTTTATACTAGACGAGTAATGTTGTTTGTCTGTGTTGTTTTCTCGGTTTCTTAAGGTCTTTCTCTTAATCTAGGCGAGCCCCATGGAATGCGAGAGCAGACACTGTGCCAGCTTTGATCCTTCAGTCTTCTATAATTAACAAAAATAAAAATAAACAAGCGCTTGTCACTCGTTTTTTAAAACGTGTTGAAATGCACAAAAAAATCTCTCACGACCAGTCAATGTAGTGGGCGGTCTAAAATTTTAAAATGATAGAACCATATTTAAAAAAAAATTAGGATTTTTCTATTTTATCGTTATATTTTAAAGAAGAAGAAATTCTTTTATTTCCCTACTTAATTCTCATATTTACATGAAATTCTTAAAATTTGAAAGCTCAATAATGCTTTCTTCTAAACGTTTGTAAAGTTAAAATTGTGAAATATAATAATCATCTTAAATTCTAGCTTTTAATGTCATGAAATATAGTGCTCGACTTGTATGATAATATTGATAATAATAATAATAATAATAATAATAATACATGTGATTATCTTAAGTATATTTGATATTGTTTGATTTTTAATGGACCGACATCCGGGTTTTTTTTTTATCAGTAACAAGTTTGCAACTTCATACCAAGTACAAGCTGCATAGATGTTTTTTAAGACAATAGCAAAACCAGTCCTACATACTCAATTCCTACAAAACTGAGGAGAAAACTGCCTGGAAGGACTGTGGACAAAAACAAAACAAAAAACAAGTGTTCCTTATGGGTAAGACTTCGTTCTAGCTACCCCGATTTGCATAAACACGTAGGTCAGAACCTGAGTACACACGATTTGCTGTCGTCACTGTTAGTTTCAAAGAAACACCTAGCAAGGCCGAGGTGTTTGGACATCTTTTGTTTTGACGTCTGCTGTCTAAGGTGCGCGACCTACTTTTGTTTTAATATGGTTTATTTTGCTTGGCGGGAGTTCTTAGCGGCCATCGCGACTTTGGTTTATCGGTTACTTCCTTAAACCGATGATTTAGCTTATTTTGTTTGAAAGGTGCTCTTTTATATGATGCAGACTTGTTTTTATTGATTGCTTTTTTTTTGCTGTGATGTACGTGTCCCGTCACGTCAAATGTGTGAAGGTTCCTGTTTTTATTGATTACTTTGTTGATGCTTAGGCCGCAGGCCTCGGTGATGTTTATCGTTTGCTTTGTGGTTTGTTCCAGGTGGCACATCGTATATCCAGAGTTGTTTTCGGACACTAACGTTGACGTATATAAAAAAACTGTAGTAACAGTTGTGTTGTGGACTAAAAGTAGGACAATTACTGGAAGATTTGGGGTCAGTGTGTAGAACATACTGATATGCATAAGGGTTTACTTTGAAGTACTTGAGTATATATTATTATTTTTGGGACTTGACGTTAGTAAACAACGGAAAACTGACTAACGCAAAGTAAATAATTAGGAAGCAAAAAAAAGAGTCCTTTCTTAGAGATAACCTACATTTATCTCGTGGTTCTTACTGTTTGTACGGAATAAAGAATAAAAAAAAGGCGCAAAGATCGTTTGGTTTAAGCTGCGTAGTTTTTTTTCGTTTGGTCTCATAAAAGACTGCGTAATTTAAAAGAAGGAAAGCACAAGCGACTTATGTTTTACCAAGACTTACGTGACTTTACTTTTTAAGATTTAGGACAGCACCATTCTTCGTCAAAAAGAGGTAGAAAAATGAGAATTACATGTTCTGACAAAAACAAAACAAGAAAAAGCTCCAGCTTTGTTCATGGTGTGATCTGTTGTTGTTTTTTTTTCACGTTTCAGAACAATATTAAGCTGGTTTCACATGACGCATATCCCGTAAAGAAGACTCCGAATCGGCTTCCGTCCGATGATTCATTTTTGCGTTAAAGTGTTGCGTTCCAATGTGAAAGTTGGTAGGCTGGTTGTTTAAATTTTAACGTCTCTTTTCAACTACAAGGTTATATCAGAGACGGTGCTTGGGAATATTGAAAGGGTGCAGCCACATTGTGATGTAAGGAGCTCTTGCATACTCCACACCCAGTCACATTATCCTACCAAACTTAGCACTAAATCCATATTGCCAGACACTAGGCGGATCAGCTACTAATACCAATTTTAAAGTCCTTGGTTTGTCTCGGCCGGGGATCGAACCCACACCTCTCGATGTCTTACCGCTATCCTACAGAGCCGGTCGCAATGTGAAAGGGTGTAAGTGTTAATATTTTCTGTGATTTAATACACTATCTTTTGATGTCATTTATTTTCTATTGAGTGAAAACGTTTACTATACCAACGCCATTAAAACTTAAAGATGGATTTTCTCAAAACTGTTGCCAAGCACGGATACCGGGAATCTCCTTTTAATCGAAATGAAAAAGAGGCCACACAGGGGTTCTCGCATACACCCTTTAAAAAACTTGTAAGCGATATTTAAGGTATTTATTATTAGTTTGAGAACATCCCAGGAGGATCTTGTTCTTATTCAAAGTTCTGCTCGAATTAAACTTTCTCGAAATATGTATCTCAACCAGTCCAAAGGAGTTAGATTTCGCA
This sequence comes from Elysia marginata, assembly GCA_019649035.1. NCBI lineage: Eukaryota > Metazoa > Mollusca > Gastropoda > Plakobranchidae > Elysia > Elysia marginata. The sequence continues at coordinate 53,828 of BMAT01013199.1, read as the reverse complement.
AACTTTTCTCTTTCCACGTAGTTGTTAGCTTGAATCAAGCATTTTTTTCTGAGCTTGTAATTGTCTGAGATTTCAGGAAATTATCAATATTTTGGGGGTAAAAATATTAAAACAGTCTGTGAACTTAATATGTTTAGAAAAAAGGAGATAAAAATATTTTCTTTTTAATTGAATTTTCAAGCTAGGATTTCTGACATCCTAGTTGTTTGCCCTGGTAGCAAAAACTATAGGTTTAAGTTTCGTAGATGGAATCTTTAGACTGCACGAGGGATAACCAGGTAAGCGCTGAACATGTTTCTAAGCAAAAGATGAGGGTGCTTGAGAACTGCAGAGTCTTTAACACTATTTTCATTACATATTACAACGTCAGTGAAAGATCTTGTCAGAACGCTAGACATTTGTTGATTCTCAGAGAGTTCGGAAGGTACTTTGGTTGGTGATGGTCTTTCGGAGAACCCATGTAAAGCACTGAGAGCTCATTAATTGATTAGATGGTATAACAACAAGCTGTTTTACTAAAGTTTGTTGCTCTATTTGCTACTGTCTGTCCCCAACACTACACAGTCCCCATTCCAGAAAAGTTGTTTAAAAAACTAGATTTATTCGTCTTTTTCTACATATCCAAATTTTTTTTTTAATGTGAAAATTTCATGAAATCCCCACGTTTGAAAGCTCATCTAAAACATCTTGAAATATAGAAATTCTTTATGTTCAGACTGCTTGCGAGAAATGAACCCGACTGAACGTCATAGTATGTGGCTGTTCAAATAATTCTTTCATCACAAAATATTTACAACTGTTTTTATGTACGATAGCTTTAAACGTTAAGTTCAAGCAAAAAAACATCATCTGAATTAAGATTTACACAGAACGTCATAATGATAGTAATAATAACAATAATAATTATAATGATGATGATGATGATGATGATTATGATGATGATAATAATAATAATTATTATTATTATAATAATTAATAATAATATTATTATTGTTACTATTTTTATAATAATTATTATTATAATATTAACAATAATAATAACATAATAAGCACTTTCATGTTCAACCGTTTTGGCCACAGCCCATTTCCACCGATTATTCCACCTAATTTGTATGACAGAAATAGTCGTCACTAAACTGCTCATCACTCTGGTACGTAATCTAAGACTTTCACTGCCTACAATCGAGTTTTCTCTCTACACTCTTGTCGGACGAGGAAAAATGTGTAGAAAATTTTCCCAAAAAACACATCATCATGCCTACTAAGTGAGGATTTGAACTCAATGTCTTCTGGTTCAAAAAAACCTAGCATCTATAACTCAACCCATGATGTGATGGAAAAAATCAACATGATGACTCATTGGGACATTGGCTGATGGCTTATCGTGTAGATTTGTTAACCAATCAACCAGTGCATTTAGGCCAAACAGTCAACATTGCCTGCTCTCTGCCCTTAGCACAATGGCCGGAATTGTTCTGATGCTAATTTTTACAGACTATAAAACACGAAGATCATTATGATAGCACAAGGTTAGTGCATTAATGAAAGCTTACCCCGGTCTCTATCCCTGGGATAAATAATGTCGTCACGTCAGTGAGACGTCAGCAACTGACAGGCGAACATCTCGGGCCAGGAATGTCACCGGCTCGCTCGGATCTCGTCACTACAGGTGAGAGCTTCCAGCCCTCAAGACAGTTACGACACGGTCCAAGACAGTCTGCAGACAGGTGTGATCGCTAGAACAGCCATCAGTTCCTCCTAATATTGATTTATTATCAGATAATTTATACATGTATTTTAATTTATTGATAATTTGCCCATCTCCCTTTCTTTTATTTTTTTTTTTTGATATCTCTCTATCTACTTCTCTGTCTACCTTTTTGTCTTTCCATCTATCTATCACTTCAAATACCGCTATGCCTATTTATCTCTCTATCTATCTACCTATCTATCTATCTATCTATAAATCTTATATATAAACCTATATGTCTATCTATCTTTCTATCTATCTATCTATCTATTTATCTATCTATAAATCTTATATATAAATCTATATGTCTATCTATCTATCTATCTATCTATCTATCTATCTATCTATCTATTTATCTATCTATAAATCTTATATATAAATCTATGTGTCTATCTATCTATCTATCTATCTAGCTTTCTTTATTTCAATTTATCTTTTACTCTGACATCTATTTCTCTATCTATTTACCTACGATCTATTTATCCATCTTTCTATTTTTCTCTGTATCTCTATTTTTGTCAATTTATCTAAAGCTCTGTTTGTTTGTCTGTCTGTCTAACTATTTATCTATATATCTATTTTCTACCAGTGGTTTATTCCTCTGCTTATAATTCTGTCTACCTATATGTCTTTCACTTCATTCAGCTACCGCTTATCTACCTGTCTGTCTACATTTACCTGTCCATATTTCTATCTAACAACCTTTCTATCTATTTATCTATCTTTCTATCAATTGTCTCGCATCCTGGGCGAATGGACGTAAGTTGGCATTTTTTTTAAATAGAAAAAGTCATTTAAATATCTTTTTTTTCTTCTTTTTTTCTATGTTTCAAAACAAAAAAAAAGTTTAAACATCTGTCGATATGATAAGTATGGCTGATTTAATAAAAATTTGAGGTTTAGAAATTTAGAAAAAGGTCTTCTTTGAAACAGCAACTCCATTGAATAACGAATTTGCGACATCCGACTCATTCACCCAGGACGCGAGTTAATTTATCTTTTAGTCTGCCTATCTGTTCGTCTATCTATCTATCTTTCCATCAATTTATCTATTGCTCTGCCTGTCTGTCTATTTATTTATTTATTTATCCATCTATCTCTGTGCAAATCATTTTATTGCTTAATGTATAATTATCTGTCTATTACCCATCTGTTTGCAGATGGTTTTTTTTCTTTCACTTGCGTTTCCGGATATTTTGCTGAAATTTCCTACGTAATTTTCCAACTTCCATCAATATTTTCCTTCTATGGTAGTGTCTCTGTTTTTCTTTTTTTTCATATATTTCGCTTAATTTTTCTTGGTAATTTTCCAACTTCTATCAGTATTTCCCTTCAATGGTAGTGTCTCTGTTGTTCTCTTTTGTTGTTGTCTCATTTGACTTTTTTGCATCCCACCTCCATTATGGCCTAAACTTTTTACTGCTCTCTTTTCATTGTTGAGCACAAGCAACTTTATATAAACGTAGGGTTGACAGAAATATTAATTGTCTCCAATTGGCCTGCAAATCACCATAGTTCACGTAACAGACAACCTAAATCATTACAAATCTAGAGATCAGAATAAATAATGAAGGCAGCCACTGTACAATCTAATGATTGAAATATTGTAAATGTATGAAATTAGGCTTTTTAGTGGCAATGCCCGAAATGTCTGCCTTTAGTATGATTCGAACCTTCGACTTATAGATGCTTCGGCACCCACCGCCTTGCCACTTAGAGAAACATAGCTTAAACCAAGTCGCCACTATGCTCTACTCCTCTCCACTGCTAATTTCATACATTTACAATATTTCAATCATAAATCATTACAAGCATGGGAAACTTTACGGAAGTTACAACAACCTTAGTCACCGCAGAAAACAAAACCTAAACACCAGAAACTGCCAACAATGAGGTAGCAGCAAAGATGCCAATTGATCTAAGCCGATTGAGTTTTAAAATGCGCGAAAAAGTAAAACCTCAATGCATTTAGTTTTATAAGGCTAGTCAAAACCAAACTCAAAGGAAAACGCCATGGGTTCGTGTTTGAAGAACGTCAGTCTGGTTGGTAGAATCTTCTGCGGCAAGCTAAGGTATAAGGTAATCTATAGAATTACATTAGAAAGAATCCTCGACAGATATTTTACGTGAATTAGTACGTATCAAAATCGTTTAATTAGAACGGGGAAAATGTATCGTTCCTGTCCTCCAGACACTGAACAAAAACAAGAAGAATCGTGCTGAGAATTGAAGCATATTAAACAAAAATCCTTCATTTTGCTCTGAAGTATAAGCCTTTTCCTTCAACCATCTTTCTTTTTTTTTTTCAGTTACATGGAGAAAACCATGCACGATTTAAAAGCTTAAATAACAATAGTGACCCAGTGTTGCTTAAACGTGAGCTTAGACTAAAGTGAAGAGTAACGGGCCTTGTTTCTATGGACGCTATCTGTTGAAATGAGGGCAGTTTGACAATCTGTACACAAACATGCTTGTTGTGATCTTTTCTCTAGATCTATACACACGTCATTTCTGTATCTACACAGATAGTATACCTATATTTAGATACCAAGAAATAAGGCCGATTTGTTGGAACATGCTCAGCAAGAGATTAGAAAAAACCGCTTGTTCTCTCTCAATCTCTTTGTCTTTCCGTTTTCTTCCGTTTTTAATCCCGCACATTTCTTTGTCTATTCTTCAAAGATTTTTTTATAGCTTTCATTGTTGCCCTTTTCTTTGACTCTTCCTTTGACATTTTCTTTATCTTTTTAATTGTCGTGTCCCCCATCTTTTCCTTGTTTTTTTTTTTTTTTTTTTTTGTTTCTCCCTCCCTCTGCCTGACTGTTTAAGCATTTCTTTTACTCTTCGAATCCTTTCCCTGCAAGTCTCTCTCACCCTTCTCTTATAGTATTCTGTATCTCACGTTTTCCTAACCTTATCTGTTAATCGTACCTGTAAATTTGTCGAACAGTGTTGAAATGCTTTGTATTCGAAACACTGTCACAAAAATATCCCGTTAAAAATATTTTTTTCTTTCTCACACTTCCGCCTTTTTTCTCTCTCTTTCCTTTATATCTCTCTCGTTTCTCTCTGTCTTTCTCTTCTTGTCTGTCTATCTTTCTTTTTCTCCGTCTTTCTGTCTGCCTGTATCTCTTTCTCTTTATATCTGCCTGTCCGCCCTCTCTCCCTTTCTCCTTCTGCTCGTGTCTCTGTGCCAGGATAATGTGACTGGGTGTATGTACACAAGCGCTCCTTACATCACAGTGTGGCAGCACTCTTTCAATTGTCTCAAGCGCCGTCTCTGATAAAACCTCGAAGTTGACTGGGACTTTAAAAATTCAAACAACTAATCAACCTCCCCCCATGCTCTCTCCCCCTCTCTCTCTTTCTCTCTCTCTATCTCTGTCTTTCTGTCTCTGTCTCTCTCTCTCCTTCTTTCTCTTCCTGGCTCTCTCTAGCTTTCTCTGTAGCTCCTCCTTTCAATTGTTATCTCTGTTTTACCTGTCTTGTCACCTTTTTCGTAATGAACCACCGCGACCAGGAGTATTCAATCAAGGCTCAATTTGTGTAGGTTTGAACTAGAGCCAAAATGTTTAATCGTCTTGAAAGGGAAATCAAGAACGTGCTGAAAAGCTAATTCAGTGATGTTTTTAACTTTCCCTGCTCTTCAAATCTCAGAACTTCAACTCTGGGAGAATCGAGTTTTGTTATTTGCATTTGTTGGTGGGCTAATAGGTTGGTTTCAGCAGTTTTCGTTAAAACGTTTGGCTTTCAATTTAAAAGCAAAACTGGCTCATCTTTATCATGAACATAAAAAAGTGCTTTTAATTACACAAATTGAATGAAAATTAGAATAGAAAACGAGAAAATAAAGAACTTGAATTTAGCCCAATGTGGCCAGATGGTTGGCCTTCTGAAGACAAGAGTCAACTGAAGGAAAAAGTGCCAAAACTAGACCATTAAGATCAAAACAAAAAGCACTATGACCCACAGGCTCTTCAGGAAAGTGAATTTAGTAAAATTGTTTGCCGACCTTAAGACACCTTTTCTTCTTTCTGGCTTAGAAGTAATAATTAAGATATTTAAGCCTTTTCTTGGAACTTAGTTCGGGTTAGTTAAACTGCTATTAGTAAGTGAGCTCTTTAGGACAGCCTCTTTCCAATGAACTTAAGCGGTAAATTAACCTTGTATCCATAGAAACCTGATGAAACGCTTGAGAAAAGTTACTTCTTTACTTACCTGGCAGTCTTTTGCAGTGATCTAACAGTCCCTAAGTCTTTTCTTTCAAATTATTTGGCTTTTTATAAAGTTTACTTTTATTTCGAAGAAGAGCTGAACGTAAAAAAAAAAACCATTGTTTAAAATGGTGAATCTAGCTTTCCTGAATGCCTGAAAATAGTTTTGATTTCATCAAGCAGCGTAGACCAGTCTCCTGTTATGTTCGATCTCTGTAATTTTTGTTATCTAGAGAAAGGATTCATTCTATGGTCTGATTAATGCTGAATGCTTGTAGAATAATACACTTTATTGATCCCTTTCGGGAAATTTGGCTTCGTTACTCAGCGTAACTGTGTCGCCACAAGCGCAGCGCCACTAATGCCCCAGCAGACCAGTACATTTAAGGACATTTTAAACCCATATGCAGGGTGTTGCATATCACAAATTCAAGAATTGCTTGTAGCTGGGTACCCATTTTACAGGTGGGTGGACTGGGGAAAGTTAGGGTAAATTGCTTTCCCAAGGCAACCGCAACATGGCACGGTCGGGAAACGAACCCACGACCTCCAGATCTCGAGTCCGACGCGATAACCACTCTGCCACGCTGTGCTCTGTTTTCTGTTTTGATTTGGATGAAAAGAAGAGGAGAAATGGATCGTAGTGTTATCAGTCGTGGTAGTAGCAGCTGTTGCTGTTGTTAATTTTGTAGAAGTAGTAGTAGTAGTAGTAGTAGTAGTAGTAGTAGTAGTAGTAGTAGTAGTAGTAGTAGTAGTAGTAGTAGTGGTGGTGGTGGTGGTGGTGGTGGTGGTGGTAGTAGTAGTAGTAGTAGTAGTAGTAGTAGCCCATAAACAATAATTGATGCCTCTGTAATACTCTTACTTGGATTCTATCACCATAAACACCATGCGACGAACATGAGGTCATTCGGTACTTAAAACCCTCGCCTGTAACGCTGAAGGATCCTCACCTGTCTAGATTGGCTTATTTCGTTGTGTTGTGTCACAGGGAGGCAAGGCTTAAAATTGACAGACGATCACCTCGACTGGCCTCGTGGAATTTCTGCTTATAGCACTTCAGGAATACCACTGCAAACAAGCCAAACATCTGTTTTGAGACGTGATAAAGTCACGAGCGATTATGACCTTGGCCTTGGCGTCATGAGCAATGTGTTTTGTGCGAAGGAAAAAGCTGTCCTTGTAAAAACTTTCACAAGCTTAGAGACTGTTACAGATGTTTTAGATTCCTTCGAACATTGTACATGTTCTGCGCTTGTCAAAATTTGAGATCAAAAGAGTCCTTGAAAACGCAAGCGTTCTACGTAGAGACAAACGACATGTTATTGTGACAGAAGAAAATGTTATACTTTAGATGAGGCCTAATTTAGAAATACATGCTCATGTTCATTTTAGAAATAAAAAACAGTTGGGTTTTTAAGAGAACGCATGTCTTGAAACCACGAAGGGCTGTCTTCAGATAAATCTTGTTTGTTGTTGATTCAACTTTAGTCGCTTACAAAGCGTCGCGTCTTGTCCGCCAGTCTAAACTATTTTAGTCAGTTTGATTTGGAACTTAAAGTTTATCTAAAGTATAAAACTAGAAGTCCTGATTATGATGTCACAAAGTATCTTCTCTCCATTAAACAGATAAAGCCCAGAGAAAAGGTACCTAGATTCGCTTAGATTAAACATGAAATTGAAAAGTACATAGAAAGGTTGGTTGGTTGTTTGTATTTTAACGTCCCTTTTCAACTACAAGGTTATATCAGAGACCGCGCTTGGAACAGTTGAAAGCGTGCTGCCACATTGTGATGTAAGGAGCGCTTGCACACACCACACCCAGTCACATTATCCTGACACCGGGCGGACCAGACTTAGCACTAAATCTATAATACCAGACACAAGGCGGATCAGCTGCTAATACCAATTTTAAAGTCCTTGGTTTGACTCAGCCGGGGATCGAACCACGCACCTCCCGATCTCTGAGCGAGTGTCTTACCGCTAGGCCACAGAGCCGGTACATAGAACGGCTTTTTTAATATCGTAAAGCGTACCAAATGAGAGCTTGGAAACTTAAAACACCCGACTCATAAATCTGGTGCCCGATTGTAGATGCTCCAAGCTTTCGGGTCCAAGTTTTAGTAATATTGTTCCTCTTCAAGCTTAAAATATAAATCATATTGTCTCGAATTCTATGAAGTGTTACGACCTTGTGCGTAGATTTAACAAAAGGTACTGAGCACCATGATTATTCACTACCACGCTGTTTGCACTTTCCATGACTTCCCTGACAATAAGCCTTTAAACTCACAGTGGAGCTGCAGTTCAACTTCATCACTCTACCTTACTGACAACATTTTTGACTGTCCATAGCCGGGTACTCATTTAGCGCTTGAGGCTTGCGAGGTAATGAGTTTAAATATTCGTTGATCAATTGCAATAAGCTGCTTAAACTTCTGTTCACACTAACTTGCGTCTTGGTCTAAAGAAACTCTTTGCTCGGCTCATCGTCCTGACATTAGAATTAACGGAGACAAGATGCGAAGATTTTACAAAGCATATCCAATTTCAGGATTGAGTTATTTTAAAATACGGTTTATCAATTCTTTCTTGCCTTATTAGCTCTTCAGAGAGCATAGGCCGCCAACAATCTGTCTTCACGGCGACCCGTCTTGAGCCTCTTTCTCTATGTGGTCACGACACCCCATTTTCTTTGCCTACCACTTTCTTTCGTCACAAGGCATCGGGCTTTCCTGTGCTCCTTTTCCACTGTAGGTTTTTTTTTGGCACTGCTCTTGTAATGTTGTTGTTTGATCTTCTAAGGTCATGTTCAATCCACCTCCACCTCCTTTGTCTTAATACTATCTCTGCATTTTTCATGATTGCCCTGTCCAGTACATTTTGGTTGCTGACAAAGTCATACTATCTCAGCCTAAGAATTCGACGAAGGCGCCTATTTATAACCAATTGCAACTGTCTTATTGCAGATTGAGTTAGCCTCCATGTCTCTGTACCATACAAGAGGTTGGAATTTACATTTGATTGGGAGATTGTTAATTTTATTCCTGTCTTCAGTACGTTAGATTTGTAGATATTTTCTAACATTATGAAAGCAGTTCTTGCTTTTTTGGATCCTTGCAGTGACGTCTTCGACCGCCCCGCCCTGTTGGTCAATTATTGTCACCAGGTTAGTGAATGAGTAGACATCTGCTTGTGGTGCTCCTATTAGAAGAATTTTGGACACTTTTGCATCGATTCCTAGTACTGTGGCTTTTTTATCACGAATATTAGGCCTTGATGGTTACGTAGATTTTGTTAAGAAGGTCTATTTTGTCTGCATTTGTTTGATCCTTTTCGATATCACGTTAAAACAATGTAATGAACGTATTAAGGACTGGGAGAGGGGCAGCGGCTAGAGACAGCCGTAACTGTTTTCTAGAGTCTTCAACTCATTACACAACAAAGAAAGTCAACCTCAGAAATTTGTTAAGAGAATTTTGCTAAGGTCTAATGGCGCATATTAAACAAAGAGAAATGAAGTTAACCAGAAATCTGAAAAGAATGAACAGAAATGCCCGACAATATTCTTTTCAAGAAAACGACATCGAAAGTCCCGATAAGAACAAAGCTCAAATTTATAATATTTCCCTACCTAGGCTACCGTACTCTAAGGTCCCTACAAATCGGAAACCCGTAAAGTACAATGCTACAAGGTTATGGCATATTGAATGGGGACAACACATTCCCTCCTCTGAAGGCACCATCCTCTACGGCAAGATAAAAACCCTCATGGATGCAAAAAAATACAACAATAACTGTGTTGCTTTGAACACGTTCCACACAAAAAACTGTAGGGTTGTCTATAACAGTAGTCATTAATAACACCTAAAGGACTCCCCAATACGTTCACAATACGAAGACGAAGGAAGAACAGACCACACGGCCCTTCGCAGCTGAAAAACTAAACTTGAACGAGGCTATGATACAAGGTGCAAGGCAGATATACATTATAACAACCTGGGACGACAAATACTATTTCGGAGTGAAAACAAGCCTAAGCATTCAACATCAAAGTAGATTGTTAGGACAGAATTCAACACGTCATTTTTCCCTCCATGCTTGTACTCGATTAAGGTACCTCGATAAAACATTACAGAGTCAGTACAGTATATTTAAAAAGGCAGAGAATTTTTTTACACTGCCTTTTTTACTTCAATGTTCAAAGCGCTATGCGTTTGTTCTCCGACACGTTATTATAAATCTAGTTACCTCCTGAACTCACAGAGAAGCAGTAGTTGTAGCACTTCACTCTAGCGTAAATACAAGTTTTTTCCATGTCCCTACTTGGGTACTCATTCATCGCATGAGAGCGGCTAGGAAATGTCTGTGAAGTGCCTTTTCCATGGACCGCACGTCGACCTGCCAAGACAGGGTTCGAACCCCAGACCTCTTGATCCAGGAGCCAAGTGTATACCACTAGACTAGGACGCCACAAACAGTCCATCAACAACAAGCAGCAAGACAAGACCAGGTTTTGGTCGGGTAAACAAACTGCGGAGTGGTAGGTGGTTTTGTGCGCGTAGTTGGTGGTTTTTTAATGATGCCTATGGCAGGTGTTGCGGCAGTCATTATTTTTCATTAATACTCTTTCTCTTTTTTTTTCGTCTCTTTCAGTTTTCCCTGTGAGTGTGTCTGTCTCTCTCTCTCCTTCTCTCTGTGCATCTCTCTCTCTCTCTCTCTCT
>BMAT01013190.1:65475-81549 GCA_019649035.1 Elysia marginata | reverse complement strand
TCTAGACCTTGATATGTATTTGAAACTAAACTATGGGCTCACCTGTTTGCTTCAAGGCAGTCTGGATAGTTCTGACTCGTCGATGGGTTATAAAGAACATAGCACAAAAACCCTTCAAGCAAACAGGCACTGCTTTGGCAAGACCTTCTCTTTGCACTTTAACATGAAAGGCGTAGCTTCTGTCTTTAGGCTTTGCTCGATCTTCTAGCTCAGGCCTTGGTCTCCTGCGTGCAACAGACTCAACTTTAACTAAACTAGAGAGGAAAGAATCTTGGCTGTCCTTCGACTCCAAAGCATTAAAAGCATTAATAAGTGCCTGCCTCTCTTCATGAGTAGTTGCCTGGAAACATTGGAATCTAGAGCAGTTACAATCTTCCCTAAAACGTGGTTTGATACCCTAGCTTTTTTGGCTAAATCTCTCTGTCTGCCAACACTTTTTCGCTTCTTAGGTCTATCAGTTAGAACAGGAGCATCATTCTCATCCGCCATTTTGAAATATACAGAGGCAGCTCTTATAGCCCCTCCCACAACAGATTTCATTTGCCAAGGTTCGAATTGGTCTCAATCTTATTTCTCATTGGTCAAGACCTGTCAAGAGTCAAATCAAAATCCTATCAGAGCCTCAGTGGTGGTAAGACTGACAGAGTGAGATGCCAGGGTGTAAGGTAACAGTTGCGTCATGAATAAAGGCCCTGCTGTAAGAGCCACAGTAGTCGGCGTCATAATAAAAAAAAAACCCCAAAAACCGCAGGGCAGAGTAGTTTCAAAATCCTAAGTAAATCAGTTTCCCTTTGTTTGAAAAGGTCACTGATTATAAAAAAAATCTTACCGCCAAAAATCTGAAGCTCACACAGTGTTAGAGATGCATTGCGTCTTGTTACAATTTTCACGGTACGAACAGGGAAGCTTATTTTCCGGGATGGGACTATGATATAATCAGATTCGGGCTTCTCCTCTTCATCTTGGTAAGTGAAAAAGTCATTTGACCTTGACCTTGCTACTAGTGAGAATCCTTGTAAGGTGCCTGTCATTGGGTAAAAAAAAATAACATCACAACATAATTGTTATTTTAAACAGCTTCTTTTTTTTAAAGACAATCTTCACAATATAAATTAATAAGTTTTTTTTGTATTGGAAAAAACATAATTATTTCTAATAACTTTCAAAACAAAACATGAACTTAAGGCAAAGAGAGAATAAAACTGTGGATTTAATCATTCCCCACCCCATCTTCTATTCCTTAAAAGGATTGCAATAAATGGAAATTTGTAGAACTTGTACTTAGCAATTTTCATGATGGAGCTGTAATAAGTTTTGGCTCATTCAACCTGTCAGAAACTTGTCACTTCTTCCCTCAATTAAAAAACCCTTGCTTTACAGTACTCAAAACTTATAGATTGTTGTAATAGGTTGGGAATGTAAGTTGCAAAATTGACAATAGTTCTCCAAACAAAGGGTGGCTCAAGAGTTGTACAAAACAGATTGAAATGAAGAATTTCTAACCTTCTGCCTGTTTCATTTAATGTCCCTAGTCTTTCCAAAAGGTTAGGCTGCGGCCAACTATAATAAAGATTTTTGAATTGTCAATTTTCCACCCTAGTCCAAACATATAAGCAAAGTTCAAAGCCAATATAAAATTACACATAACATAACAAACAGATAACATAAAACATAGACGCCAATCTTCTTAGCATATCAATTTAATTTTGATCTGTGTTATCAACAGTTGAAAATCTTGTGAGTGGTAAAGTAAAACTGATACCAGCATGCTTAGACCCATAGTTTTGTTAAAACTCTCACCATATAGATTCACTGTGTAAATATGAAAAAGGGTAACATGCACATCCATAGACAAAGTCACTTTCCACCAACTGGGGTCATCTTGCAATGTGATAGTGCAAGCTGAACTACTTGAAACAAACATGGAGTCCTCATGACCGTTGACAGCAAAGCTAGGGGAAAATTCAGGGTTTTTGAGCGATGACTGCTTTGCGCTCTCCTTCACTGCTACATTGCGGCCTGAGAAGAAACAGTTGATGACATTGATTTTGTGTCCTAACCTTTATATATTGCCATAATTATTTCACCCTGAATATTTATGGCTTTGCTTTGTAAACTACAGTAACCAGAAAAGGCTGATATCAACATACAACTTGGAAGATAAAATTTTTTAAAATACCATTTTTTGGGCAAAAAGAAGTTCTTTGCTGTTGCAGAAAAGCAATTTAAAATCGGAATGCTTGGTCATTAAAAAAATTTGTTTTCATTTTTTTTCTAGGATAATATCTGTGTCTAAATTAGTTGTATTTAGTCATGCTCCGCAACAGAGCTCTTTGTCTAGAGTTTAAAATTCTATTCCATTTTTTTTTCTCATATCTGTAGGTACCTAAAACAATAAAGGCTAAAGCTTAATGTATCAACTTGCTGCTTGTAATGTATTGACTAGTGTGGTAACTAAGGGAAGCAACTTTAACTTATGTTGTATTGTAATGACTTTAATTACAGAGTGACTTCCCTTGTATACATGTCTTTTCCCTGAGTTGCTTAATCCAGCATGGCTGCGTCCATGATAACATCTATGTCATTTTCAAGAATAAACCATTGTGTTGTTAACCAATAGCCTTATTAATTGTCTTAAATACCTTTAGACATAACACTGCTGCTTAGTAAGGTTGTTAATTGATTACTATAAACATATCAAAAAGAGTATCATCTTATCTTAAACGTGAGGCGACACAGAATGGATCAGGCACAATTTGGATTTTATACATATTGAACTTAAACTGTATTCTGTACCCATAACCCCTTCGTGACGTGGCAGTTTCTGGTTAAAGAGTGGGATTGTTCTTGTATTTTTAACATCACTGAACTCCAATTATAAAGTCATATTTTAAATACCTCTGCATTAAATGCCCCTCTTATGCAGTGCAAAACACGAGTACATTGTACGACTAAGTGTCATGGGGCACGGGACGTACAACCTACGTCGTGTCAGCATCTTGTCATGACAAATAGGACATACAGCGTACATTATAGGTCACGAAGGGGTTAAAGACATTGAAAAAAATTAACACTAGCTTATCTATATCATAAGTTATTTCCTTGAGAAGACAATAAAGATGATTTACAGTTTTTGAGATTTTATACATATTCAACTAATATGTATCTTTACCCTTAACGATGTTGAAAAAAAATTAACACTAGCTTATCTATATCACAAGTTATTTCCTCAAGAAAACAATAAAAATGGTTTGCTGTGTGGCAAACTATTATATTTTAGAGCTCTAACTCAAAACCAGTTTGAGCAACTTGTGCCTGATTCACACTGGTTTTCCCAAAAATAACTTTGTAGGATTTCTATTGAAATTTCATTGAACACAATTTTTAGAATAACCTGGCCCTTAAAAAAAAAACTGACCTTTCTTGATCTCGATTAATTTTATATTGGACAACATAATTTATAAATTCAAACCAAAAAAGTTGTCATTCAGTACATAGTCTAAAATTGGAAAGAATTAAGCTTTTTAAGACCCTTACTTGTATTTCGTTCTTAAATTTAAAGATAAAAGTTTGGATAAAAGTTAATTTTGTTGGTGAAAACAAAACTAAAGACTTTTAAAAGCTTTTAAACTAGTTTATATATTTTAAATTAACAGTTGCCTTCGTTTCAAAACGGCTTGTAGTTAATCAGCCACAATTGTTATATATCTTTATGTTAAACTATTTTATGAGCACAAAAGTGAGGCAACCAGGGTTAAACAGGCATAAGGCTCTCAGGCTAATTTTGAGTGAAGCCCTTTGCTATGTAGTAACGATTTCTATAATCATCCAAATGAGGATTTTAAATGTAGGTAAGTCATTGCTAAAACTTTTTTCACCCTCTTCAAGGCTATCTAAGAGATCCAAGGTTTGGTCCCAAGTCCGGACAAAATTTTATTTGTTCCCCTGTGCCAATCCAACATTTGATAGGTAGCTAGGTCTCTTAAGACTTTGCAAAAGTAAAGGCCGTGAGGAAAGCAATGGCAAACTACCTCACTATGCAGTGTGCCTGGAAAATAAGGCCCCTGCTCTTTGTTCCCTTACGCTTCTATCAAGTATGGAAAACTTTACTTTACAAGGGCATAGTAACTCAAAAATGATACAATTCTGGACATGCTTGATCAACATTGGTCGTATCACAACTAGTGTTTCAATGAATTATACCTTGTATAAAATACTTATATAGCTAAACAGTTCTCTATTTTCAAAAGGAAACTTTGAGAAAGGCAAGTGTCACCTTTGTTGATGTATAGAGAACACAACTGTTTTACGCCTGGACCAGAAAGAGACAGCTTTTCAACAGCATCATCTGTAACACATAGGATGTCTAGAGTTCTCTTGTTCACCTGAGCAACATGAGGTTTGATGCAGGTCCTTTTATCCCAATGAGTAGAGGTTTTGAAGCTCAGTTGTATGTCTTGGGGTAAATCTGTTTGAGACCATAGGTGGATAGTCACACAAAGACCATAATTTTAAATTGTTTTAGTTTATACTTTCTTTTTTTGTTTTTATTAATACCAGTCCTGAGATGTATTCATGAAAAAAGGAACATTCTAGACAACCTCAAAATTAAATAATTAACAAGTTAAAAAATTTAATCACAAGCAATGACAAAATAGATATCAAGTTTAAGTTAAACCTGCAATTAATTATCATACAAAATCTTATAAACATGCAAGGTAAGATCTAATTATTTTTGGTAAAGACTTCAATTTAAATAGGTCCAAACTTAATAAATAATAATGAACCATTACAGAGAATTTGCGTCCTTTGATAAAAGATAGGAGACTTCTAAAAATTACTTTCTATTGAAAGGAATATTTAGAGTCATGTAATTATTGTTTATACTTATACATGCATAACATTGAGATAGCCTAATTCTACCTGTTGTCTTGAGTACCACCCTAATCCAAGTGAGAGGAATGGCAGTACTGAGTTTGACGGTGACTGCATTGGTACTTCCATCATTACAGGTTGTGTCATCTTTGTCTCTCAACCACTCTTGGGGTTCTCCTTTATCCATCCAGAAAGCCATTGTTGCTGACAGAGAAGAAAACATTTTTTCCTATTTCACACAGATTTGAACAAATACTTTTGTCCGTAAACTTAATGGTCAGTCTGGATAATCAGCCTTTTCATAGATCTGTATTGATGGATTTATTGACAGAAGAATGATTTTGAAAGGTGAAAACTTGAATTGTGAAATGATGGTTTACGAAAAATGGTGTTTATGATTACAAAAGTATCCAGTTAAACACAAGTCAAACAAATGTACCATATGGTTTAACGCATGTCAAATTGCTATGACTGATTTTTTTTCTATATTACAGTATACCCTAAGCACATGCAATATTGTCTAAATGAATGCTACAAACAGTAAAAAAATTACTTTTCACCTTTCCCGTACGTCATGTATAAAAAATGATACAGATGATCAAAAAAATTATTTATTTTCATAAACCTGCCCTTACCTGAGAATGAAAATCTAAGAATGCCTCATTTTAACCTTATTCGCAAACACCAGGATTATTATGTATTTTAGAAAAAAGGTATTGTAACAATAAAAATGATTTTAAAAGTGTTACCCCACCCTGTGCATCATGTACGAAAAAATAGCACAGTGCTGTATACATGTATATGTACAGTAGTGCTCAACTATAGCAGCAACGCAGAGGGACCTCTGAGGGATGCCCTATTTTTTCTCTGTATAAAGTCTATTACCTGTGCATGGGTTTAACGGGACAAGAACAGGGCTTATCTTTGATACAGCAGGAGAATAGAGCAAACTTTAGAGAAATTAGAGTAAAAATTAACTGACTTTTCCGTAAACACGACAGGCAAAACAGCATAAGACCATAGGCTTGTTGTAGGCTTGGCTTGCTCAGAGAACTGATGCAAAGCAGATGGAAGGAATGCCGATCCATGTAAGTACATGTAGGTTACAGAAAATGCAATGGTATCATGCATTGTGCATCCTCACACACACAGATTGCAAATCTAGGCTAGGCTACGCTAGGCATTATGGAAATTTTGTTTGTATCAATACCGATTCTGTTGTATTATGTTGATTCTTTTGGGTTCGCTTGGGTTCAGCATTGTTCACTTTCAGTTTTATTTCATAGGCTGTATGTGCTGTTCTGTATCTTGCTTGCACTGCTAGTATTTGTTAGTAGTAGCAGTAGTAGCGGTAGTAGTAGTAATAGTGGTAGCGATTTAAGTGGTAGTACTACGTAATAGTAGTAGTAGTAGTAGTAGCAGTAGTGGTAGCAGTCATGGTAGTAGTAGTAGTAGTAGTAGTAGTAGTAGTAGTAGTAGTAGTAGTAGCGGTGGTAGTAGTAACAGTAGTAGTAGTAGTTGTAGTAGTAGTAGCGGGATGGTAGTAGTAATAGTAGTAGTAAAAATAGTAGTAGAGGTCGCGGTAGAAGTAGTTGTAGCAGAAGTAGTAGTAGTTTTAGTAGTGGTAGTAGTAGTAGTAGTAGTAGTAGTAGTAGTAGTAGTAGTAGTAGTAGTGGTAGTGGTAGTGGAAGCAGTACTAGTAGTCTTGGTAGCGGGAGTAGTAGTGGCAGGAGTTGTAGAAATGAGTGCGGTACTATGGGCTAAACAAACAGGAAATTGGGCGACACTGTTCAAACCTTACAAGAGTGGGCTCTTTATTTACTATAAAAATATCTGGCCCAAAAATGGTACAGGGCGTACGTTTTTTACACAAATAGCGATGTACCAGAAAGGTTAAGTGGATCAGGAAACCAATGAGATGAGAGGAATACGCCAGCATCAGCAGAGATTTGCATATTTCTTTGTTAAAACCAGGCCTACCTACAATTCTACATTTGCATGTTTTGGGGGTGTAAAGAGGGAGGCTAGGAGGGTAAATTGATTGATTGATTGATTGAAATTTTTACAAGCCCAGTCCATCATTAACGATGATCTCAGGGCTTACAATCTCTTCAGCTGTAGTTTATTTCGATACTTTAATCTTGCTGACCTATCTCATACATTAATAGTTTTAAAAATCTTAGATACTATTTACAAGTTTTAAAAGTTTTCTATACATTGCTTCAGATTTTGCCATATAATCCGGACCAATCTCTTTCAGATAATCCGAAATCTGAGAGGTTTTCACCTATCGGAATAGTGTGTGCATATTAGTTGTCTTATAATATTTTTGTCTGCTTAGCAAAAAATCTGCGCATTCCACTAAAATGTGTTTTACAGTAAGAGGACATTCACAAGCTGTACACAGGCCTGTGGGGCAGGTATGGATGTGTAGACTAGTGCACAACAAGCGATATGATTATGATGCAACTTACACTTCACCCATAACGCACTGGCAGTTAAACTGTTTTAAGGTAGCCTATAGCCTTTGAAACGTTCAGCCCATCCACACCTTGCTCTCCTCACTGGTTTCCCTCTTTGGCCAAAAGCTTGTTAGATGGTTGCAGTGGGATAATTGCTAGGCTTAATCAGTTCACATACAGTAGATAGATCTATACACTAGGCTACAAGACATACACCAAACTGGTCATAATCTGGAAGTTCTAGTCTAGACCATGTCAATTCATGTGGTCGAGAGAAAAAATTTGGTTTTTATTCTCACATTCCAAAGGGAAGCAACTAGATTCATGTTTGTGCGCATCTTTTGGTCCTTTTTTTCTGTTCTGAAATTTTTAGAACATGCTTTTTCCTTTTTCTTTTTGCTTTTGCTTTTCTTTTCTGCTTTATGTAGCTCAGAGTATTTGATTTTTTCCTCTGTGGTCTTATTTTATTTATTTGTTTTTTGCTCCTCCTCTGTTGATACTATTTCTGGGTCATTTTTGATAACGGCTGTTGTTCTTTCCAAATTTTCTGTTTCCTCTTGAATGAATGTTATTTTTTCATTAAGCTCTTTATTTGTTGGTGTATCTTCATTGAGAAGAGAAAATTTATCGTTGGGTAATTGATGGAATTTGAGCTTTTCTGCTTCAATCTCATTGGTATGAACTTTCACTTTTTGTGTATATTCTTTAGTCTTGTATGTTTCTGTTCAGTATAATTTTTTTTATTAGGTTGAAAGATAAATTACAACTTAAGTTGATTTAAAATATTACCTTGAGAAAAATAAGATAAAATAGACCTTTAAACTAGTGTTTTCTCAAAAAACAATGTCCAACTTCCAACTAATTCAAACTGAATTTGAGACATTGAATAACCCTCACAAGTCAATGCCAAACATTAGTTCAAAATGAAAAATAAGAAGAAGACATTAGTACTTATCTTACCGTACTGACAGGAGGGCCCAAAACGGTCACTTTGACACCCATGTGAGCAATGGCCACTTTCAGGTTGACAGTTAGAAAACAGGCCGTTTGGACTTGCACACAGACACTGATACTTGCAATCTCTTCCAAACCAGTTCTTTGTTTGTGTGATGAGGAAACGATCGCACGGCAAAGGACCTACAGACATTTTAAGAGTTTCAAGATTTATTGTTTTTAGGGATGAGGCATGAATTTCAATAGACCGGTTGTTTTACTAGGTCACATGCAAGGTAGTATTTTAAGGTTGAGTTTTCAATGTAGGCAAGCTAAAAATGAGTTAACTTAATCATTTTCAATGTTCTTTTTCATAAGATGTGTACACACAAAACTCTGCTCTATTATATAAGAAAACCTTGGACCCTCTCTCCACATTTGAGCTGTGAATAAAAGACATTGAACACGTCAATCTGTGCATCCTGACAATGGACACTAAGACTGCAAAATTTTTCTGAACTTCAGAAAACTCTTGAAACAATTTAATACAAATAGAGGCTCTTTTGCAAAAAGAAAATAAATGTGACCGCAAAGTGAAATGCAATTGATGGAGTAATACCAGTGAAGCATGCAACCTAGCTCTACCACTTTAGCAGTTTCATGATGCCTGGTAGTAAAAACGATATCTCATATAAATAAGCACAGCAACACTGCTAAGTGGTATATCACAGTATAGTAGGGTAAATACTGGTTTAATTTTTACCAATCATACAGGCAGATTTAATTCGCATCCGTGCAGGAGTAAAAAGAAACATGTCTGCACCTATGTAGTGTTGAATATGGCATTTTTCATTTACAAATTGAACAAAATTTACAATGAAACGGAGTCAAACCGAATTTGAAACTGAAAGGACGATATGTCCTGGTAAACAGCTGTTTTAAGTTGCATAAGTACAAGTGAATTTTGTAATATTGATGATCTGTGACAAAGACAATCCATTAACTACGTTTTTAATTCAGGAGGCCAGGTATAAGGTCATTAAAATCAGGAGGTCAGGGCCAAACAGTTAAGCTGTGTTATGGGCTCAATGGGTTTTATAATTTTTTTGGTCGGAATTATTACGAATCGTGCTGGCATTATTTTTTGACATGTTTCAACAAAGTTATTAACTCTCAGTTTCTTTACTGTAAAAACACTCCCACCATCACCTATTTCTCTGTCTACATTGTGAGGAAACGTACCCCGTTTTTCAAAGTTTATGGTATTGGTAAACTGTTTCTTTCGTCTTTCTTGAGGACAAAACAAAACATGTACCAACCTTTGACAAGCACTGTGAGCGTCCTTTTGGTATAAACAGAGAGAGTTAGTGACGCTGAGAGCGTTCTTACAGTCAACAAGATTTAAAAGTGAAACAGATGTTATATTTAGAAATTTTGATTTTAAAATGGACAAAAAGAATGCATCACTAATGGAACAAGTTAAAACAAAAAATATTTCAAAAAACAAAGAAGACGAATTTGAAGTTATAAATACATGCACATGCCACTAATTAGTGACATGTTTTTTTTTAATGCAAATATTGAATTTTTTCACAGAGAAAATTTATTTGGAAGGTTTTATAAGTGTCAACTGTTTTAGTACATTATCAAATGTGAAAAAAAATGACTTGCAAATGTAGTAAAGAAGGCATATTGATGCATGCTTTACCTGAAGTTTTAACTTGTCAGTTGTCAGTTTGTCATTCAGGTTGTAATAGTATCATTATTACCAATCCCACAAACAATAAAACATGTTCAGGACTAGAAGTAGAACTTGTGCATGAGTATTTTTTGTGGAAGTTAAGATCAAAGTAAAATACAGATAGTCCAAACATATATTTATATATATTTTTTTATAAGGGTGTATCAGCAAACAATATGATATAGGCCTATTGTCAACTATTACCATAAGAGCTCAAACTAACTTTGGATAAAAGGGATAGAAAATATCTTCATAGCTTTGCCATGAGACTGAGGAGATTGAAATCCCGCTTTTTAAAAATTTTACTTTGTATTTTAAATTTTTCTTTCTACTTATCTTTTTATTTTCTCTTGGCTTTTAGCTTTAATAGTTCTGTCTGCTTAAACATTCTCTTCAAATCATTCTCATTTCTTGTCTCCAAACCTAAACTCTCCCATTCTCTATTTCCTTCAAGTTTTAGTCATGATTAGATCTAGTAATTTTCTTTTATTATCTTTGTTCAGCATTTGATGCGGTAGTGGGAAGACAATAAGGCATGTACATGGTATGTTGACAAGCTTACTTAGACTAGACATAACGAAGATTTTCAAGGCAGAATCATATCAAGGAGCGGGAGGTACAGAATTCCGGGGATAAGGACCGAGAGGTACAAACATTTGTTTATTCCACATACTAGTATAAACAATAACAAATCGTTCAAACGACCCACTCACACCAACTGAGATAAGAATTTTAAGTTTGTACTCATATGCTTAATATTTACACTAACTTACTTACAGAGTTATACAATTGCTAATTTTTATTATTGACTATGCTATACACTCTATGGATACATGTCTTGCATTATTATACCGTTCATCTCCATTTCTATTTTTATTCATTTATTTAAATTCTTAATATCATACGTTTTTGCTATTTTATTCAGTATTATAATTGCCTTATGTATTTTAGAATGCTTTAAATATGTGAGCTGTGATAATCAATATTGTTGTACATGTGAGATTAGTGATTTGATGTTTTAGTTACGGTACCTATATGATCTATGCTTTTTTAGTGTCTTACCTATGTACAACCAATTTCTCAAAATGGGATCAATAAAGATTTATTCTATTCTATTCTATTCTAACTGATACAGAGTGTGAAGGAACTATTTACTTGAAATGTAGACAATTTACTTTTTTTATTTAAAAAGGATATGTACCCAATCCACAAAGGGAATAGATTAGAACTGGCTTCTCTAGCAGGTTATTGCCCAGCTCAACAAATATAAAAAAAAATCAGTAGTTTTTTTTTTTAATTTTCCTTAGATGTCATGGGTTCAAAAGTCAAAACTGTTTTGTTAAACTTAGCTCAAGAAGTACTTACAATGTTGCATTGTATTTTCTACCGTATTTGAAATTAAATTCATTAAATGATGCCATTGAAAGAAGCTATAATGCTATAATATTCTCTTTCGGTGACACACATAAAAAAGTGACGCAAATAACAGATGACTTCCTTAAGTATAGGATCAAATATAGACAGGACCTAAAGAATGTTTTTGATTCAGAGGCCTTTGCCAACACTAGACAACAGAGTTTAGTTATGCCTTGGACTTTTTTAAGACAAGAAACATCTTTTTAAATGGTTGTTGAGTAGGCATGTAAAAAGCTACAATTACTTTGCATTTCCCTCACCTACTATTCCTTTTGGAGTTGGCTCCTTGTGTTTTTTTTTGGTCAGCTATGTTGGGTTATAAAAGTAAAACAACTCAGAGCCTATAATTATTGATTCTAACGAGTGTTTTGCCTTTGTTTGAGCACTATTTTCAGAGCGGTGACACACATATTAAAATGAAAGTGACACACTCTTTACCAAATTTTGAAGAAACTATGGGTACTTCAAAGATTTAATGTTGTGTCTAATGTAACTCAATGTAATATGCCGCAAATGTAAAAGATTTATGAAAATTCGTGTGATCAATTCAGAGTTTTAGATTTTCACATATAAAAAATTGTTGACTTTAAGCAAGAGTTGACTTTAATCATTTTACAAAGATATAAAGAAATACAAAATGGGACTTTAAAACAGAGTTGACTTTAAGCAAGAGTTTCCATTAAAGGTGTTGACTTTAAGTGGATTCCACTATACTATTAAACCAACAAAGCGCTCTCAGCGAACTGTGGCAAATAATTAGCTGTTGCATAGGGTGAATGGAAAAATGTTTGTGCGCGCTTGTGCTATACAACAAGCCTTTGATCATCTAGATTAATTAGATTCTAGACCAGGTGGCAATCCAAACTTGTGCCTTTTTCATTCCCCAATGGGTGTATTCCCCAACCTCAACTTGCCTTACCTAACTACAAAGTCAAAATTACACCCCTCTCATGACAATTGCTAAAACAATGGTCCCACTGGACGTGAGTAGATCTACTCTTCTCACTTTCATTGTCGTGAGCGTAAAAAAATGTCATGATGTTGTAATAATAAAACTAAACCACTGGGTGGGTGGGGACTTCAAAGCTGGTGTAGTAGCAGCTTTTTCTGAAGAAGCCTAAGTCCTGTCTGTAGTAGAAGCAAGACTAGATAATTATAAAATCTAGATCTAGATCTCTTTACTCTCACAGCAAATGTAATCTATAACTTTACCAAGGGTTTCTGCAAAAAGACTTAGGCGTGACACATTAGTTTCATAAATCAACTGACTCGTAAATTAGTAAATAACAGACTAGAATCTACAAAGTTACTGAGTCAGCAATGCATGATTGTTGGCCAGGTTTAGCTTCATGGTTGATGCCTTGATGGCATATCATATCTATATCGATATCAATATTTCTAAAAATATCGTATCATATTGAAGTTACTAGGAAAATATTTGATGTCGTTGAAACGATGGTCTTCATTCATGGTTTCAGTTTGAGCGGGGGGGGGGTCTGCAATTGCTGACCACCGAGGATCATTTATTTAGACTAATGTCAGGAATTGTTTCCATTTTATAAAACTGAATAACTACCTTACGCCTCACTACGTAGGGTGTAAGCGCCAATTAGTTGAACATGGAAAATATCGATATCCTTAGATTTCATAAATATATGTTGCAGGAAATCGGGAGTATTGATATCGGATTACAAATATCAAAGCAACTCAATAGCGGTATTCAAGAAACAAAACTTTGATATCTTGTATCGATATCAATATCACTGATCGCCCATCCAAATAAAGCTATAGGCTGCACGGCAAGCTTGCCAGATATATTGTTACGAAAGAATCTTTGGAAGATTGCAAAAAGATAATTCCAAAACGAAACATTAAAGTCCAATTCGGGGACCCAACCTTACAAAACATCAATATCTTACATCTTTACTTTACTAATAAACCGTTATTTTCTGACACTTCATAAAAGGTAAAATGATAGTTTTATTCTAGATTTGAATCTTTTAGCACAATGTTATTTTCCGTATGATAATCTTTTCCTTTAAAAAAAAGTATTGTAAACCGTTTTCCAGATACACAATCTTTCGAAAAAGCAAAAAAAAAAAAAATCCTTAAGTCCTCGAAACATTAGTCATTTGGGAGCCTCGAATTTGAAGTTCCCGGTGGAAGGGCCATGATGACGGTTTTAATTAAACACAGGCGGAGGCTTAGGAGACGAAATCAGCCATAAGTTACTGCTGCGCATGGCATTGACTCAGCAATAACAAGATGAAAGAAAAAAGAAAGAAAGAAAGAAAGAAAGAAAGAAAGAAAGAAAGAAAGAAGAAGAAGAAGAAGAAGAAGAAGAAGAAGAAGAAAAAGAGGAATAAAGAAGAAGAAGAAAGAAGACGAAGAAGAAGATTAATGTGCTCTAAGCGCTTTAAATGGGTTCCCCGACAGGCCAATACCAACCAAATCACCATCTTTTATAGGGTAGATATAATTAATTATCAATTTATCGTGCCGTACAGCATGAACTAACAAAACATGTTATCTAATCATTTAATCAAACCGGGTCACAAAAAAAGAATATAAAACACGGGGGGGGGGGAGTATCTGTAACATAGGCGTTGGCCGTTTTCAATATTGCGTCTATATATCACGACGTACGCTTTGAACCTCATATCGAGCGAGACACGATAAAGAAAAGCAGGAAGCTGATAAAGCACCACACTTGCTTGGAAATTCGGCATACCTTGTTCAAGATGTCATATCTACAGGAACGAATTAGTAAGATTCGTTGTTTACTGCCCCAAGCTTAAATTGTTTCAAGGCTAGACTCGATAAACACTGAGAAACATCCACAAGACCCAAGCTACTACCATTAACACCAGATCCATGAACTGACAAAGTCTCATTTGATCTCAACACCGCATCAATCAAGCAAGTCTTTATTGGTGACTTGCTAAGGACATTAAGATTTAAATGCGAAGTTAGAAGTCACAACGCCTGGTGTATACCTACAAAGTCAAAAAGGGATGCCTAAAGGATGCATGTAAATCTTTGAAATCTAAATGAAAGGTTATAAAAAGACAGACTTATAACATATCACTCCTTGAAACAAGAAAACAATCAATATAAAGAAGAGGATAAAATGGGAGACAAAAAATAAAGCGAAGGCGTTGACACGAAAGTTCCAAGACAGAATATCAGACCCGCAGAAGCTAAGCCTGCGGAAAGAAGATGACAAACCCGATGTTGATAATACAACATTATGGGGACAAAAAGAAAAAAAAGGGAGCTTTTTAATTGAAAGTTAGCCTATTCTTTGAATCTTTACTTAAACCAATTCCCTTATCTTTGTTTCATTCCGCGAAATCGCGGGCACTTTCCTAGTTTATACATAGAAACATTTCAGCTTTATTACACTGCCTTCGTGAGTTACAAAAACTTAATACAATTGACATTCGATAAAGACTTTATCCAGGTAGTGGTAAAACATTTCCGGATTTTAAGACTAAATCATAAAGAGGCCGTATAATAAACCCGAAACATTTTTGTGTAAAAATCTAGATTTTTTTTCTGTTTTACGGAATAATAGGTTGTAAGCAGCGTTATAATCGTTTATCTTACCTGGCAGTTTTTCACACATGAACTTGTGCTTCTGGCTACAGGTTCGAAGTTCCCACACCCCCTCATCATTATTTGGAGGGTTGAACACCACACAGTCGCCAGAGTTTTCTCGTCCTCTCGATCTGTCCAGATTGGTATACTTTGGCTGTTGACAGAAAAAAACATCATAAACTATACGCTTGAATCGTATGCATAATGTAGTCTTATAGGCAAAAACAAGGGAAGACAAGGGATGGGAGATTCGCAGGCCTAATTTTTGAGCTGCCTTCAGTTTTTTTAATAAAGGTGAAAGAAGGAAGTGAATATTGTTATAGTTAAGATAGACCTACCTGTAAGTTGCAAGTTAACTGTAGTTATTGTTCATCTTGGTGGAGGCGACAGAGATCACATGAAGAACCGCTAGCCAATCAGCACTCAGTATTCAAAGCGAAGCAAAATGGTCCAAGGAAACCAAGAGATCCATTGGGTGGGGCATTGACGATACGAGGCAAGAACAGATGACATACCATAGGGAGGGCATGTGTTCTCTGTCGCCTCCACCAATATGAACAATAACTACAGTTAACCTGCAACTTACAGGTAAGTCTATCTTAACTGTAACATTATTGTTCATCCTTGGTGGAGCGCCAGGATCATTTTGCTGAGGTGGAGTCCTGGCAAGCTGCATGAAGGACTGAGCACACTGAAGACAGACCAGATACATCCTCGATTTTCTTATGGTAGAAACGAGCAAAAGTAGATGCGTTGCTCCAACCGGCAGTAGAGAGAATTTTATCAATTGGAACTCCATGACTGGTGGCAGCCGTGGATGCAACCCCTCTAATGCTGTGAGCTCCAAACACATTGATGTCGATCCCAGACTTAAACATGTTTTAACTCACCTAGCTATAGATGCTTTTGTGACCCCACGGAACGGTTTGTGAAACGAGATAAATAAATTATCATCCTGTCTTAGCGGGGCAGTACGCGTAATATAAACTTCAAGTTCGGATGAAACTTCGGAAATTCTAAAGTGGGGTTGTGTCTTGACGGAGCAGA
>BMAT01013189.1:18349-36887 GCA_019649035.1 Elysia marginata | reverse complement strand
ACGGGGCCAAGTCCTGCAGCATCTGGGCTTGGCTGTCCTGATGATTCCCCTTCTTGTCTACGGTGGTCTTATTTGTGGCCACCTTCCCCCTATATACGTGGTCGTGTCGGTAGACGATATTGCGCGGAATTTATCTTCTGATACAAAGAATCAAATAGCCTTTCACCCTACTCCTTTCTTACATCTATATGCAATGAAAATACGATATTTGTGTTCTTTTTTTTTACAATCAATATCTTAATTTCATTAGTTAACAAAGTCACTATTACTGCAACATTATGTTATGGCTGTACTGTACTGTCTGAAATTTTCACGATCAAGAAATAAACAGAGACCAGTTAACTTTGTCGTGCGAGGTTAAATCAAATTGTTAGCAAACTCGAAGTCAGAATGACCCAATACCTGAAATTCCACAGTGTATATAGCAACAGAGGTGAACTCTCGATAAAATATTGCAGCTACACGCGAAAACTCTGCAGACGCATGACGGTTATTTCAAAGACGCTGATATAAAAAGATAAAACTACAGAAAATAGTTTAACTCGTTTCTGGAATGCGTAAACCGATGGATACGTTCTGAAGCGCAACGATATTTACTGTGGAAAACAAAACGACAAGCTTGTATGATTTAAAACAATCCTACTCTTTCTCACCTGAGATGAATACAATAATCAAAATTAATAAGCTCCAACTATTCACAGTAAACTTCTTGTATTATACTAATAGATTTCCATACATTAGAATCACAAGAATAGAAATATTTTTCTGAGTTTTTCAACGTGTATTTTGGTAATACCAAGTGGCAGTTATTGACTACGTGTCGTGTTGTTTTGAATTTAGCTATTTCAGCTACCGGAAGGCAATAAAGAGTTGGATGGGTTGCGAGATTTTGTTTTGGATGTTGATATTTCATAGTGGCTGTGTTATAGTAGTAATCTAACCTGTTTGTGATTAAAGAATACTCTTGTAGTTTTTTATATCTATATCAATGTACACGTATTTTAAACTATTTTACCATCGTTTTTTATTTAAAATATGGGTAGTTTGACCTTCTTAAAATCTGAACGCAACCTAAGCAATTTTACTTACCATGGCTTGATTTCCTAGAGCGGGCCATGTTCAGATTGTGGGTGTGACAAAAAAACCTAGGGAACAGTTTCCAAGCAAGACAGAAACTACTTAGCTTGTATTTCTTTATCATTTGTTATTATCACAAATATATTTTTTTGTGATTTTCATTGTTGCATTTTTATCATTACTTCTCGTCCTCTTCAAGGTGGATCCACGTTGGACGTTGCCTCCCATAACAAGCTGCCAGAGTCTCTGTCACACGCTCTTCGACTCGCTTCAGTTGTCATTTTCAGTCCTCTAGAATATCTTACTCCAATCATCCTCTCGGTCTTCCCCTGTTCGTCCTACCATCTTGTAACTGCACCTTCCATGCATAGTTTCCCTGAAGTATCGTGTCGTTTGAGGTGACCAAAGTACTTTAACTTTTGTCCTTTCATCTGGTGTAAGGATTTTCCTTTTTTCCATGCCAAGGCGATTTAGAATAATTATCGATGCTTTCTTTAGCTGTCCATAATACTCTGAGAAATTTTCAGTAGCATTTCATTTCTAAAGCTTGGAATCTTTTTCATCTGTTTTGGACAGGGCCTCTGAATCGTAAGTGGCAACCGACAACATACATGACCCTATATTTAGCGGTGCTACCAACCCAACTATAGCTCCCATCAAATTGATCATTATCATTGTTGCTTTTATTGCCTTTGTGCTTATAACCATCAACATCTGCACCATTATCACTTTCAAAGTCGGGCCTGTCAAAGGGAATAGTCAGTAATCCAGCTTGATCCACATGTCCGCTTTGTTAAGTAGACACAAAAAATTGTTCTTCAACACCTTCATTAGATGAGGTAAAAGAAAAAAAAACTATGCTCGAAGAGCGAGAATTGAGCCTTTTTCTCTCAATCATAGGGTCTATAGCCTATATTCAAACGCTTTCAAAACTACAAATGGTTAGGTTGTTTGAATTTTAACGTCTCTTTTCAAATACAAGGTTATATCAGAGACGGCGCTTGAGACAATCGAGAGCGGGCTGCCACACTATGATGTAAGGAGCGCTTGCATACACCATATCCAGTCACATTATTCTGACACCGGGTAAACCAGACTAAGCACTAAATCCATAATGCCAGACACTAGGCTGATCAGCTGTGAATACCAATTTTAAAGTCTTTGGTTTGACTCGCCCGGGAATCGAGCCACGCACCTCCCGATCTCTGAGCAAGTGTCTTACCGCTAGGCCACAGAGCCGCTCAAGAAAACTACAAATGAGGAGTCCACTTGCAAAACCTGCTATGTCACCTGAGAGCTGTTTTGAAAAAAAAACAAACAACTGACTCCCTGTTCATATTTTGTTGACTCATAAAGAAACTTTCAGTTATATTTTCTTCACAAGTAAATAGTTTAGCGTTATAACGATTACATATTTTAACACACCATTGAATGGTAGGCAGAAAAACACACATTAACAAAAGAGTTTCGTCGACTACGTTTTTTTTTTAAATTCTGTTGAATTTAGATTAGATCTAGAATCTATTTAGGTGATCTAGGTTTTGATCTATAGCTAGAAAATATCTTAATCTAGAGTCTGGATTAAGGCTAGATCTAGCTTAGGTTCTGGACGGCATTTCTCTTCCATTTTATGCTCTACTTATCATATTTTCATCTGTTTTAGCTATAGGTTCTAGGCTCTGCGGTGTCAAGTTTTCTTAAATGTGAAGGCCATTTTCCCAAATAGAATAGGTCGTTGGGTATCAATGGCATTGCTGTACAAGTATTAAAAAAGTTTAGAGAAGAAATTACGACTACCCACAAAAAAACAACAAAAAAACAAACAAGGCCATGGCACCAAACGACCCGGTATCCCTTTACAAACCAGCGTATGCCTCTCAGACTGTTGAAAACATTATTGGAAACACCCCGAGGGATGAAATATGATATTTTTGTGCTTTAAGGATATAGATAGGGTTTAAAATGAAAAAAAACAAAACAAGACATATAAATCTTTCTCTCTGTGTCTCTGTCTCTCTATCTCTCCTTATGCAAGTGGACCCAATGTGTCTCTTTATGATCTTTTTATTCTCCAATCTTCTGTTCATAATGCCTTTCACAGACTGCCATAGTCTTCTCTCCCACCTTCACTGTTTCCTTCTACATTGCTTCTCTCTCATTATCTATTTCTTTTTTACGTCATTATGATTCCAAAATTGCATAGATTATAAAGACACCACCTATTCCTATCTATCTACCTATCTATCTATCATTCTCTCTCTCTCTATATCTATCTATCCATCTACCTACTTACGTCAGAATCTAGTTTTTGTACGATTCTACATACAAACATATCTATCTACCTATCTATCTATCTATCAACCAATCAATCAATCTGTCTATATATCTTTCGTTCTCTGAATCTATCTATCTATCTATCTATCTATCTATCTATCTATCTATCAACCAACCAATCAATCAAACAATCAATCAATCTATCTATCTATCTATATATATATATATAACTTCATAACTCCACCCTTGCTTGATCCCAAGTCAGGGATGAGGAAAGAAGAGGGTTAGGCTGGGGATAGCAAACCCACACTGTAAAAATAACCAGCAAATCCACATTGTAAAAATAATTTTACTACAGAAACGATCTAACTGTATATGCCTCTCACATTTTTTCATTACTTATCCTGGGACTTATATTTACCAGTACGTCACATGCTTTGCTCTTTTTCCTTCAAGTATCTTCTCACCAGCCACACCATCTCATTTTCGTGGAGGCAATTTATTATCCTTTCACTGATCTCTTTAACCCACAAGAAAGACCAAACTATTAAAGGCAGTCTCCGATAGAAAGGCCCAAAATCGTAACAACAACAACAACAACAACAAAAATGTCCAATATCGTGATTATTGGCTATAGCCGTCAAAACATCTCCGCGACAACTGCTCGTTTGAGTTTGTTTTCGAATGTTTCTGCAAAGATAAATTTTATAACGGTCTGAAATAATTCAAAAGTAAAGTTCTCATGAGGGAAAACACTTGAATTTAATAAAAAAATCGGATTACGTTTTAACGACAAACAATAAATGCTGTTTTGAATTTTAATCTTCAAAAATGTATGTTGAACAACAGGAAAAGGCCAATAAACCGTTTTACGTCTAGATTCTTACAATAGCCTATTGGAGTAAAGCATTGCTAATTTTAACAAATCTTTTTTAAACCTATTTCCACATAATTTAGGCCACAAGGCTATCTAATAGAGGCTGCAAAAACTATACTGGCTACAAAAAAATTAATTAGTTGTCAAAAATAAGAGAAAAGGACGCGCTGATTATTTTGTAAATTTTGTAAATTTTTAGAATTTTAAGCTTTCTTTTAAGACATGTTCTGAAGATGTTTTCATTTAATATTTCTGATCTTATTGAAGTCAATTTTCTTTCTTCTCTCGTTCGATGATTTTGTTGCTGCTGTTAACTTGTAGTACAATTTCCGTCTGTTGCTAAAAAATTTTTGTTATAATGGTATTATACCGTAAAAATGGGGGAAATGTTTACTAAGGGAAGCAAGTAACAGAGTTTTACGATGCTTATAAAAACATGTATACTGATGAAGCATGTTCAATGTTGATGCCGATTGCGATAGTGATCATATTGATGATAAAAATGTTGATATTGGTCGTGGTGAAAGCGGTGTCGTGATAACGAAGATGATCGTGATGATGATGATGATGATAAAGATGATGATGATGATGATGACGACGATGCTGATGATGATGATGATGATGATGATGATGATGATGATGATGACGATTTAGTGGTGGTTGTGGCTATGATGGTAGTGATGGTTATGGTGGTGATAAGATTGGTAGTGGTGATTTTATAGGTGATAAGGGTCGTGGTGATGACGGTGATTCTGATTGTAGAAGATGATGGTGATGGTGGTAGAGGTAATAGATATGATGATAAAGATGATATATGTTGCTGCTGCTGATGATGATGGTTATGGTGGTAACTATGATGATGGTGGTGATGGAGAGGCTAGAAGTAGAAGTAATTTTGAAGGAGAAGG
Source organism: Elysia marginata (assembly GCA_019649035.1). Lineage (NCBI taxonomy): Eukaryota > Metazoa > Mollusca > Gastropoda > Plakobranchidae > Elysia > Elysia marginata. The sequence goes on along the minus strand of BMAT01013189.1, from coordinate 31,751 downwards.
GAAAGAGCTGCAACAAAGATTATAAATTTTGTCTTTTTAAGAGGGGCTTGCAACTTTTTAAATTGATAATAATACAGATTTATAGGTTCATCATGGGAAAGTAGACAAGGATTATGATGTTCACTATGACATTGGTGGTTTTGAGCAGAAGATGGGTAAAGAGATTGAGAAACAACAATAAAATAGAAGATAGGAGCAGTATGAAAAAGCATAATGAAAAATGTCATCTAATACTCACCAGGCTTTCGTCTTTCAGATTGGTTTTCAAAGACTGAAGAATCTTTGCGACAAGTTCCTCGTCCATTTTTTCAGGGTGATCTCGAAGTTTTTCTCCACTTTATTATTAAGTTTTAAACTTTACAAAATTTATCCTTTGCGATGATTTGTAAAATCACAATGAGTGAATGGCACCTTGGACATGGTAAGTCAACTTTTAGGTATATATTGTTACGTTATTCCGGTCCTTTTTTAAAAAGATTTTGTAAAGAGATTATAAATTAGACAAGATTTTAAGCAACTTCAGTGACACCAAATAAGACCAGTCCTGTTAATAAATGAACAGAAAAAAATGGAACTAGAAACACGAACAGCTGTCCAGATTACCCTAATAAGCAGCGAATGCGCAAAGAAAAGATCTACGATGAACAAACCCAATTATGAGTGAGAAGTACATTAAGAAACGATGGGTATCAAGATATCTTACTTTAATGAAAGTTTTGTTAGATGGGAAGCATTGAAATAAATCTGTTTTAAATAATTAATGCTTTTAAAAGATATATTGATGCCCTAGACACCGCCCGAGGGAAAGAAATATAACAGGAAAGTTGCATAGTACCGTTCTACCTTTCACCGCTTTCCTGTAAGGTAATTGATATATTTCGCCGTTACAACTAGGTCTAGATTTATAAATTACATTAAAATCACTTTATACTACTACTACTACTACTATAATATTAAGTGAAATCACTAAGAGCTTTCGATTCTAAGCTCAACACTTATCCCATCAATCAGAGAACTCTAGTCAGTGTGCAACCTACCCGAAAGATAATGTCACGCAACTGATCAGAAAGAGAGAGAGAGAGAGAGAGAGAGAGAGAGAGAGAAAGAGAGAGATAGAGAGAGAGAGAGAGCAAGAGAGAGAGAGAGAGAGATTGGAGAAATGGTTAAAAAACCTATGCTTCCTGTAATGCCATCCCGTAATTCTATTGCATGATATTGATTAGCTTCCTATTAATTTTGTCTTCACCTGGTGAACGCTCTGGCAACAAGAGATCTATACATCTTAGGTAGCGGGAGATACACCGTTTCCACCTGTAAGACAGTAGTAACTGTTCTTGCCGCGATAAATTATAACTGTCAACATGTTTCGGTAAATATTACTCAACGCCTAATTTAAAGAGGGTGCTATGAAAAACGAAAATTACTTACATAAATATGCGAGAAAATTAACTAAAATTCCCTTTAGATTTCGGAAAGGAAAACGAAGTAGAAACTTGTAACAAATCTGCAATCATTTTGTAAATGTCCATTGATCCACTAGAAAAAATCTGGGCATAGTAGGACTGTGCTTTAGAAAAATTGGAACAAATGCAATCTTACGTTAAGATGTCTGCCTCCTTTTCTATACTTTTATTCCAACTAAAAAAAAAACGAACATAAAAAACATTCATGTTCAACTTTTGAGCACTCAACTACAGCCACAACAGAAACTGATATTGCTTTTATAATTTGCATCAGCATCTGTGCATCATCACAATTAATGGAATGCCGGTTAATAGAAAAAGAATTCATCTCAAACTACTACCGATAACTTTAGAGAGAACGACAAAACTGTACTAAGCAGTAGGCGCTACAAAGCACGAGAGACCATACAGCATTTTTGCTCGAAAAGATTGTATTCGGAACAATTCATTTAAGAGAAATAAATATAAGCTGTTCAAAACATATCCTCCGTATTTTTAAATGGTATTTTCATGCACTTTTTACATATTTTAAATCTGTTTGGTTTTAAGTGATATTGCCGAAAACAGACATGAAGGAACCGATGAACTGGCCATGATAATTAATCTAATCTTGTAAACTTTTCCCAACTACTTCTTTTAAACTGAACAAAAAATACCAAAAACTTGCAGATAAAAAAATAGATTACAAAAGGTAAAGAAAATTGTACTAATAGTACTCTTGTTATTTGAAGTAGTGTTGCTAAAGGACTACTACCACCACCACCACCACCACTAGTAACTACTACTACTACTACTACTACTACTACTACTACTACTACTACTACTACTACTACTACTACTACTACTACTTCTACTACTACTACTACTGTTGCTGCTGCTGCTGTTGCTACTACTACTGCAGCTACTGCTATTGCTGCTGCTGCTGCCGCTGCTCCTATTACTACTACTACTACTACTTCTACTGTTGCTGCTGCTGTTGCTACTACTACTGCAGCTACTGCTTTTGCTGCTGCTGCTGGCGCTGCTCCTCCTCCTCCTCCTCCTCCTCCTCCTCCTACTACTACTACTACTACTACTACTACTACTACTACTACTACTACTACTACAAAATAAAGTAATATAACACACGCACAAATTCAAACGGCACGCGAAAGTCAAATGATATTTTAGTTTTTTAAACTCAAAGTAATATATTGTCACCACAGCTCTAGACGGAATAAAAAAAAACATACCGGTATGAAAGAGTTCACAACAGTAACAGATCTAGAATCTATTTCACTTTCAAAATGGTTACGTTGTACTGATATTAATGGTTTGAGAAAATGAGGCGTCTGTCTTTTCTCAAGAAAGTGTCAAGAGCACATTTCTCAGAAGTGCTTGGCACTCAATGACACATTCACTAGCCTGCTAGAGTGTAAGGAAGAAATAAAACGAAGACGACCAAGTGCCGGCTGTAAATTGATGTCGGGAGAAAAGCGGTTTTCAGACGAGGGCAAAACGAAAAGGTGAAAAGCCAGCAAAGGTGAACGTCGTGCCGCGAGCGAGGGGGCTTCGATCAGCACAAAATATTCGACAACCACTGTGGCACCGTCTAGTATCAGACCAAGGTCTAGGCCTAACCTGAAGATAGGCGAGAGGCTAAAAATGACGGCTTTCAGCTAGAATGGTTCTACTCTAAAAAGTAAAAAAAAACAACAACAAAAGACAACTAGCACAATTCTATGCAATGAATTAAAATTTGCATTCAGAAACTTCATAGGACGTGGCTGTTTATACATTCCCGTGATGAATAGTCCTAGGGGTTATCTAAACATAACCGTTTATTATCCCAGTGGTTTACACATGAATGATCTTGATTCTTAATGTTATCCGATAACATAAAATATTAATTATTATTATCATTATTTTCGGAACCTAAATTTTAATGGTAATATGGCCTAGATCTAGACCTTTGAAACAATATAATCATAATAAGCTCTATTATAGCTCAAAGGAGCTGACGATAGCTTTTATATAGAACTAAGAGACCTACTTCTCGATCAGTGCTTGGCTGTTATGCAATCTCGTTGTTACTGATCAAATATAAGATCTAGATGTTTTATATTCTTATCATGTTCTAAACTCAGAGGCTCTCTATGGCTTTCAACAGAGAGTCTAGATCCGGTCCAAATATCTACCTTTATCATTAATTTTTTATGTATTTGTAGTTTTAACGTATGTAGACCTATCCATAGAAGTGATGGTGCACCATCATAAAGTTTTGTAATCGACCAGTAATAAAAGAAAATAACGATAATGATGGTGTAGTGGTTGATGCAGTTAGGATGAGGATGGAGATGATCGTAGTTATTAGTGGTGGTGATGGTGTTGACGAAAATGATGATAGTTATTACGATAATAAACGACGGTGTTGGTGTTTTCCCATGTCACCCCCTCTTTTTGTTGTTGTTTCCTCTCATATAACCGCTCACCCCTCACTCTTACCTTCTACTGTTTGTCTTGCTCTTTGCATGTTAATTTACTTCTATTATATATTCTTTCCCACTCCACTCGTTCTTTCTTTGTCAAACTTGTTTATTTGTTTCTCCCCTTCGAGAACTCTCCATAATCCGTCGAGCACATACGTGACACAAGACACCTTTTATAGAATTTTTTGAAAATGTTTACCAGTTATAAAGGAGCGCTGACACTATTCTGTTCCTTTTGGGAAGACTCATTTTTTAAATCGTAACAAGAACCACAACATATCCACGTCGATTGTCGTATCTTTTTAATGTTCGTAGATATAATTTTAATCAATATTTTTCTATAAGTGCAAGCAAAGAAACAAAACAGGAAAAAAAATCGATTGTTAACTTTGTTCGTTGTCTGCAGAATAACAACTCTTTGTAAAACTGTTATAAACACAATGTCGTTATTCTGGAGGACTTTTTACTGTCCTCGCTCGACACTTTCCTGATGAGCAAAAGTGCCTCGCGAATGTTTATTGAAAAGCGCATCAGGCCTCATTTCGCTTGACCTTGTCACGCGGTGCCCGTTGGCCTAGTTCAGGGCGGATCAATATCTTTCGTTCCCTGAAAACGGCAACATTAAATAAGATAATCTACACCACTGATACTTACTACTGCTTTCCACACAGTATTTTGTTCATTATGGACCGTAACAGCCTTGGTCTCAGTTTGATCAAAATGTATCAAAATAATAAACTTTTATTCACCAAGCAAAACATTCAGCATTACTTGTGAATGAAATATAAGTTGTTTTTTTTTAACTAAAAGGAAATAATATTGAGTTCAATATTTCCTGGAGCATATTAGAAAAAAAAAACACAGCTGAAAGAAAGCCACAATATGTAATCTTCACCTGTTTAAAAATTTTAAGTTATTATCAACAAGAAAACTATGCATGAATAAAAGAATGTGAAGAAAATATTTCGTGCAGGCCCCTAACAAAATCTTCAGATGGAAAACGTTCATAATCATAACAAGTATTAATCACCCCTTTAGCTGCAGATCAACTTCACCTGAAGATTAAAGCAAAAGAAAAACAATTTTAGATGATCATTATTTAGACTTTTAGTAATATAGGAAGAAGTCTTAGAGGGAAGGCCAAAATATTTCTGAATTCTCAATATAGGCCGTATCCTAAAAAAAACTAGGTCTGAAATTCACTCTTTAGTCAAACCCCAAAACGAGAAGCTTGCATTCTATGGGCATCTCATAAGTCTTACACTATCGAAAGAATATTTCTGGCGGCCGACTGCGAGAGGGCAGGAGGAGGAGGAGAGACAGAGGAAGGCAAAGGATGAGGTTGTTTGAAGGCCTCAGGCTGGATAGGGAGGTCAGTCTTCGATGAGGGCAGATAAGGGAAGCCACGTCTATGAAGAAGAAAGTTGTATATTAACCTGCATTTGAAAGATTCGAGATACGATACCCTAAAACAGAGCGATGTAGGCCTATACTACACATGACGCAGTTTTGTCAGCCTCAATTTCTTTTTTCATTCTCATTGAACTGAGCAGTCTACTCTCACTACATCTCGGCTGGAGGCAAACCTCCTTTATTAACCTTGACACTTACTTAGTGCCACTTCTTAAGTGCCATGACGCGTCCCAGTTCTCCATGTAATGCGACTGTTCTGCGGCTCTATCTCTCTATCGTTGCTATTAGTTCTTGCCATTGCCTTAGATCTCGTATTAGGGCTATGATCTTTTTAAGTTCATCAGTTGAATGCTGTCGTGGACAAACAAAATGCAGTACCTCTCATAATTATGTTTGGCACTGCAGATACTGATTTTAGTTTGTCTCTGTCAGAATGGAGTCTGAGTTCATGGTAGTCATTTGTTAAGAAATGTCCAAATCTATTTAGGGCTGTTCAGAGCGCTGTTCTTTGTCTCTCCTTGTGGTCTTAGCCAAATTGAACGATATTATTCTGCTCTTTTTGCTTTGTTGCCAGGGATGTCTTTATCTCTCAGCCAGATCCGTCGAAACAGTCTCCATCGAGACTTAACTTTTGTAGTGACGACAGTTTTTCTCTACATTTTTGGACAGGGGTTAATTGTGATTTCAGCCGGAAATTCTATGATCTTAAGGAGAAATTTGAGAGATGTGAGGAAATAAGAGTGAGAGGAAGAAAGGAACTTGCTCCCGGCCGTCGTAAAAGTGTGTTTATTTATCGTAAGTCTTGATGGTACATGTATTGAACGTATGTCTGTGCAAGAGCGTCAAATTAAATTGTCAAACTATATGCTGTTTGTTCTAATGCCAATGCAAAATTTCTAGTAATAGATCAATAAAGTGTATCTTATCTTTAATGCTTTCGAAGAAAATGCATTTTGTTTGTTTTTTCCCCGTCTGTATGAGTTTAAAGCCCATGTGCTGCAGTTATAATATAGTCGAATACTTTTATCAAGGAACTATATAAATGTATCTCTGTTGTAGTTTTAATTTTGTTTCTTTTTATTCACAGATTGTATTGTTTAAGCTGCTGTGAGCTATGAAGAAGACCTGCTTTCTTCTTAAACTTGATAAACCCACTCGTTAAAATAACTAAGCGGTGGAGAAATTTCCTTTAATGACGACTCGGTAATATGATCAATGTCAGCAAAGTGGTTTTTTTTTTTTTTGAGAGTTTCAGTCGAAACGTTATCTCTTGTTTTAAAAAGTGTAATAAATACTGAAAGGTCACCGTATGTTTATGCTGGTTTTTTTTCTTCATTTGTAAAAGTCTTTTGCTCTCGTGTTACGGAATGATAACTGGCGTTTTGCGCTATGCGGTTCCATAAAACTTCTGTTGACTTTACGTCAGAACCAGAAATAGCAGGATAGTATGAGTGGCCGCGTTATCTTGCTCTCTGCTGACTGCGCTTTGGCAAACTCAGCCCTTTTGGTGGCGGTCTTGGAAGTAATATAAAATTATATGACGCGGGGTTTCTGTGTCTGTGTCTCTGTCTGTCTGTCTGTCTGTCTGTCTCTCTCTCTCTCTATCTATCTCTCTCTCTCTGGGAGAAGGATTTCTATTACCTTTTTTACTCTAGTTAATAATCTGTCTGTCTCTAATGCTACTCTCGACCTGACATGTCTGTATTTGTCTATAGATATGCTTACTTGCATCTGTGTATCTGCTACTGTCTTTCCTCTCTCTATCTACCTTTTTGCCTACTTCAACACATAATATCTCTCCACCGTTCACTCTTCCCTTTACTCTTTATTTTCATTTACCTTTTTCTTTTACAGATCTATCGATGGTACTTTTTGATGTACCGGTATCGATGTTATATAGTTTGCTATTGAGAAACATATTTCTGCGTTAGTTTAACGTTTAGTTCGCTCCACGTTTTGCCGACTTCGTTGAAAATAAAGTACTTTGTTATGTAAAATTTGCAGGAATCGTTGAGGCCGGTAATTAATACGATAAATATAAGAATAAGAGCATGCTCTACTTTAAGATGAGGATAAACGAAAAAAAAAGTGCCACTAAATTATGTTGAACGTTTGTGGAGAAATAAAGAAAACATGGATTATATGACTGATCTTTCATCCCACCGAACAAGAGAAATGCAGTTAAAGGTCAACTCTTACTACCCTTGCCTTTTTATGTGCGGTGATAGTGCTATTTTTTATCACGTCCTTTTCGAGTAACTGGAAGGTCTTTTGTTGTGGTAACTTGTGACATCTCCATAGCAACCTGAGGTGCGTCCGAGAAATAAATAGATATGGATATCCCTACTTCAGTTGCCAGCAAAGAAATTGTAATTAGCTATTAATATGAACCCAATTTAAGCATAAACCGCGTCAACTTGTGAAATGTTGCATGGCGGAGCAAATAGGGGATACTCGTACGGAAAAAATATTTTGACTTTTTAGTGCGTTTCTGTTGACGATGGTTTTGACCTATTTCCACCCGGAAATAGTCACGTGACTATTGGGGTCAACAAACCGCCACAAACCGCCTTGTGGCGGATTTTATTTAGGGTACCTTTTGGGTTGTTGTTTACGGTCACTTTTAACAGCCTTAGTTGGACTAAATCTACATGATTCAAATAAGGCACCAACCAAGTTTCCATCCTTGGACTCGATTCTGGGTCAGCTTTTCATAGCTTTTTGTGAAATCCCCCTTCTCTTGATGCTTTTAGGCCAGAATTCCTTCTCTAGTCTTGTCTTAGGAGTGGATTGGGTGTATCTGTGTTGACTAGCTTTCGTACATCATTCGGCAGATCTAGATCTTGATTTAGAACAGAATGACTGAAACGTTGTCTATCAAATTTGTCATCCCAAAACAATTACTTCCAGTGTGCTTTATAACCACGAAAGATATATTTAATTTGAGGATTTCTCTTACATGCAAAATAACTTGATCCAAGAGGGAAGGAAATTCAAGTGACATTATTTAAATAGTATGTAACACAAGCAGCACAGCAAATAAAATCCGCCATTACCATTTCTACCAAGCAATGAAATGCTGCTACTTTCTAGACCTATTGGAAATCGCGTAATATAAAATTAAACATGAAATGGCGGGAATGCGGAAGAGGTTAATGAATGGTAACCCCCACTGACCCAAAGACCCACGTGACATTTGGATATATAGGTCAAAATCATTTTATTGAATTAAAGTATAGCAAGTGTGATCCTATTTCAAAACTCTTTTTTGACGACTTTTATGTTTTTTTCTAGTCAAAATAGTTAATTTGATACACAATCAGTATAAAACTTGAACGTGTAATTATATCCACCGCAAAGATTTATTAACACACACAATAGTATAGATGAAGGAGATCCAATATGCTCTATTTAAAACTTTCAGGGAAAAGCAATTATGCTCCTAGAAGATTGTGCTTGGGTTTCAGAAAACAATAGAGCAAAAAAATGGAATGCTACTTAATCGTTTGAGCGCCACAGATAGCGAAGTGGATTTATTTTGAAAAAATTCTGTGAGAAAGATAATGAGAAAAGAAAAAGGAGAGAGATGGAGAGAGAGATTTATCTTTCCATTCGTTGCTCGAATTACTTAGCCAGGAAGAAGACCCCCACTCAGCAAGACCATATGGCATCCACCATCTGGGCTTAAAAATGGTGAGTTGTTTTTTTCTTTTGCAGGTCAGTGTTGATAACGGCTGCGTGCATGTTACATCCTTTACTTCAGGGGTGAAATAAGTTTGGGCCTATTTTATAGCTTAAAATTTTCAACATAATTATATGCTATCACCATGAAGACACACCAGGATCAAGTACACACCGTCTAAACACTCTACTGTTCTATTTAAAATAATTTGTATCATACGCTCTGATAATTTGTTAAGACTTTTCTTTCTATTCGGCAATTATGATTTATTTCTATAGCTTCTTGGCATAAATCATGAACGCAATCAGGGCACACGTTGAATAATGAACAGAGCCTCTAGACCCTTTAAGGATAATCTCACTGCAGTCAAAGGCAGAAAGCTGAAATTGTATGGACACATCACCAGATCATAAGGTCTTATTGAGCCCATACCGCAAGGAAAATCTCTATTGGTAAGAAGAAGAGATAGACGAGAAAGGAAAGGATACACCTTAACTTTAGAGACTCCCATATTAACTGAAAAATTTCCCATTTGGTCAAAGATCTTCATTGGTACTGCATTGATCCGTACCGGCTCTGTGGCCTAGCGGTAAGACACTCGCTCAGCGGTCGGGAGGTAGATGGTTCGATTCTCGGCCAAGTCAAACCAAGGACTTAAATTTGTATTAGCAGCTGATCCGCCTAGTGCCTGGCATTATGGATTTAGTGTAAGTCTGGTCGGCCCGGTGCCAGGATAATGTAACTGGCTGTGGTGTACGCAAGCGCTTCTTACATCACACTGTGGCAGCACGCTTTCAATTGTCCCCAGCGCCGTCTCTGATATAGCCTCGCAGTTGAATGGGACGTTTAAATTCGAACAACCATAGCCTCAATGATCCGCTCTTCAGTCAGGAATAGAAGAATTATGAAACATTTTATAGATCTAGTCATTTTAGCGCTCTAGGGCTTTCTTTTATCCCTAGATAGATAGAGGTTTTAAACTTCAGGCTATTTAAACTCTGAATCTCGGGCTAATTATTTTTCGATTGGGAGGTAATTTACATCGGATACATAACTATTATGTAGGAACAGTACATATATTGTTATACATTATAATAATTTCTAAGCTTATGTATACAAATACTTTTTTCTTTATATACGCATCAATTTTTTGTCTGTTTGAAAATGTCACAAACACCAGAAATAATAATCGAGTAAACGAATAAAACTCCTGATGCGAGACTTGTGAGTTCTTTTAAAATCTTGAAAACGTGAAAAGTCGTGTGAAGAACGTAGAAAATAAGTTTATTCAACTCAAAATGAAGAAATCAACACGAAACAGTATTCACATCCAGCAGCAGTCGAAAATAATAACAGTGGAATTGCCAATGTCCAGCATAAACAAATCGTAGATCTAACTTTTGCTCAAAAGTGCTCACTCTCTCTTGATCCAGTATTCCATCCTCTCAGTCCTCTAAGTCTTCTCTCCGCTCTCCTTTATCAACCACGCGAGCTCTATTTATAAGTAAAACACACATCGAGAAACAGCACACAAATTCTAGTAATTCAACTAATTGCGAGAAAATTCGACCCTTTACAAGAAAGGTGAGAAAGGCGTGGCCTAATACGGCAGCGACACCCAATCGCGAGCCAAGTTAAAAGTAGGTCGCCCGTCATTATGTAAATTAACCGGAAGATAGTAATCTAGATAAATCCAGAGATTAGATCTACAAAACTTATAATAGGCGATCATTCTAGATTTTAACGAGTTATGAAATCCGTAAGTTACTTATAACTACGAATACTTAACACATTCCATTAAGAAAACAAGCGTAGCCTTAATCTAGGTCTACACTGTACATAGCATGATCAAGGAACTAGACCAAAACAATGTCTAACTTCGTTACAGGAAACCTTAGATAAATTTGAATAATTTTTAAGAAATATTGCAGGGAGTGGAAAGGAAGATGATAAAGAGATGAGTAAAAGTAAAGGTTTGAATGAAAGCACGAGAAGTTTGTTAAGCAGCATAAATCGAACTTAAGCTTTACCCTATGCTTTGAAGTTGTTGATATGCATAGGAGCTTTTTCTAAATATTTTGAATATTTTCATTTGACTTAATCTTTTTGTGACCACGTCTGTCAATAAATTCTTGAAAAAGATGAATAAAAGTTTTATTACCATCATTATCATTATAGTAACAATAATAGTAATGATAATAATAAAAATAATAATAATAATAATAATTTATATTATTATTTATTAATCAATTTATTGGTTATTGAACTTGCGGTTGAAAAGACGGACTCTTATTCACTAAGCTAGAACTGCAATTTATCCCGCTTGTTAGAGATCTTAGATATAAATGATTTATGATTTTCGCCAAGCCTAACCTTTTTAACCGACTTCCCAAGAACAATTGTTTTGATTTATGTATACTGTGTGTCAATGACGGACACATTAACTCCAAGTGGATTCTATTTAAATTTCAACCCAATCTTCAATTATTTTGCTCTTGTTAATCGCTTTTAATATTATTTTATAGTTAGGCCAATGTTTTGAAATGTCAAAAGCTTCTCGCTTATGCTTTAATGTCTTTATGTTATGTAATACGAACGGGCTTAATTAGAAATATTCTAGGATAAAATTATTTATTTTGTCAAAATGTGATCTGAGTTATTAGCTGACTTAATTTCCTTCAGTTTCCTTTCAGCTTTCCTTTCAGTTCAAGTTTGTACATCACATTTTTTCTTTGTTCCTAGCGTGTCTGAGATGTTGATTCCATTTTTATACATTTTTGAAGGAGCCTTTAATAATACAGTTTAATCTACATATTTTACGAAAAAACATTAGTCAATACGTACAGTCGTTCATTTTATAATAAAAGCTATTAGGCATATTTAGATTGGTGTGCAATTTTGCTTCTATTGTCATGCGCCATTTTTATAGAAACAAGTGGCGATCGTCTTTTAAAGAAAATTTTGATATTATTAAAATTCCATAAACTGTGAAAATATGGGAAACACTATATTAACTCCTTAAACAAATAATGATCATGTTGGTTTTCCTATTCCTATCACAGATAGAACTCAGGGATATGTCCAATATGGAAAGAAAGAAAGTTGCTGTTTCCACACTTGCAAGTGCTTTACCGCGTGCCCGTATCAATAAAATTTAAAATGACCTCACTTTTGAAATCATTTTCTGTTGCTACAAATTCATACAGCTTAAAAAGAAACGTAGTAAATTATAACTTTATATGATATCATGCACCAAACTATCAATCATGGACTTTACTTTTTTTTGCAACTATATTTTAGCGAGTGCCATTTTTTGTCATAAATTTCGAGCCAAATTCCAATAGCTTTTATTACGTATTGAATTTGTATTAGCCGATAGTTTGTTGTTAAATAGGAACTTCACATTAGTTTTCGGTTGATAATATTTTCAATGTGATTTTTCAGGTCGAAATCGCGTTTTCTGAGAGCATTTTTAAATCCGCCTTTAAAAAAATGCTTAGACAATTTTAGAGCTGAAGAATTTATTGATACTGTGCATAACGCACTTACGTAAACTCCCTAGTTATTACCCTAATTCACAGCAGTTCCTATTAACTGTAAGGGGTATTAAATGTTAAGAATGTTAAACATCTATAAGGGAAATATTTACAGCAAGTTTTATCGCATTATTATTGCCCTATGTCGAAACATCATCGCGAGATGTCAAATGCGCTGAAAGCTGAAGAGATTTTAAACAAGCTGTAATTGTGCATGAAAAGTTCCGGGTCGACAGCTGTCGTGTGAAGCTTTTAGTTGGATAAATAATGAAGCAAAGATTCCCCGTGGCGAATGCTCCTAACAGCGAAAGTCTAAAATGAGAGCAAAACCAAGAGAAAGTATAAACTATAAAAAAAACTATAATAACAGCGAATGTAGTAGTAGTAGTAGTAGTAGTAGTAGTAGTAGTAGTAGTAGTAGTAGTAGTAGTAGTAGTAGTAGTAGTAGTAGTAGTAGTAGTAGTAGTAGTAGTAGTAGTAGTAGTGTCACCACATGGTTATAAGGTAGCTAAAGTTTTTATTCTTTAATTTTTACGGGATGGATTCGGCTCAATCCAGTGTACGAATATTAAGTAGAGCTAGATGTATGTTTCTTTTCGTAAAAGCTATGCCAAACCGTCACCAACTGAAAAAAAGAAGTTTATCTACATTAAAGTATTTTTGAGAAAGTTTTACAATCCAACACATAAAGTGTCTCCCTTGGTGATAATAAAGGCTGAAATCTTTGGACCTAGGATTTTTTTAATAATCACTTTAATTTACCATTAAAAGCAGATGATTTCTTATCTAATGTCTCACGAATTTGAACAACAATGAGGTTAAATTTTCTCTTCTTTTTTT
>BMAT01013181.1:24980-40776 GCA_019649035.1 Elysia marginata | reverse complement strand
CATCATCATTATCATCATCATCATCATCTTTCTCTCCTTTTTCTCTCTCTTTCCTTTGGCTTCCTTATATGCCGTTTCTTATACGTTATCTCACTATCCTCACAGTACCTGATTTTGCCAGGACAGAAGTATCGTGGTTTCAAACTCTCCTAGCGTATATAACGGAGGACTATATCAATATTTCACAAACAGGATAATTCAAAGTTAGGAAAACTCCTTTATCTATGGTTTATCCCATAAGGAGAAAATGATAAAAAGAGAACTAGACATACACACGGGGTCAAACCGCAGCGAAAATAAAACTCTTAGCTTTATTTCTAGAATCCTGAAATTCTAAACATGAAAAGCGTTTAAAACACCATCTAACCCGTTTAATTATAATAAAAATAGGGCCTACGCTCATGAAATGCCGAAATCATTTTTCATAACGCACTAAGATAAGATATAAGCCTTATTTATAGAAATGTTAAAGTCTTTACATTTGTTCCCTACGGTACTCAAAGAGTTCAGTCTAAAGGAAACGCAGCTTTTAATCCGATCAATTTTTGCAATCATCTCCCATTTAAACGGCTTTTCAAGTACATAATCAATTCTTTTCCTGGCCAATTTTTAAAAACCGTTAAAAGATAAGGAAAATGCCTTCCGAGCCGGTCTGGAATGTAGTATGCATCTGGGATAATATTTTATAAAATCTGTTTACATATTGCCAAAGGTGAAAGTTTTAAAAGAATTTTAAAATGGCGATGCAATGAATTTTTTATCGAGATAATTTTGTTCTTTCTACACACTCTGACTAATAATGCAGACTAAAAATGTTTTCAATGTCGGAACAGTGTCTACTGAAAATTTGTCACCTCTAACTTTTTATTAACATGTGGATCCGGTGGATCAGTTTAATGTTAGCTATGTATTTTCTTTGTTAACTTAAATTGTCATGTGTTTATAGAATATATTAAGAATATTAATAGAAATAAACTACCATTTCTAACCCTCCGCTCCTAGGAATTCGCGAGGGAGGCACTTCACGCATCTCCTATCCACAAGGGGTCGACAAAATCAGTAGACCAAAGTAGTGTACACAACCTCTAAAAATACCGACTCCGTTAAAGTCTAATTAACATGCAATCAAATCAATCATCTATACTACCTGGACAATTCTCGAAAACTTGTAGTTCTCTCTCTCTCTCTCTCTCTCTCTCTCTCTCTCTCTCTCTCTCTTTCTCTTCTTTCTCTCTCTCTCCCATACCAATTAGCATAATATGGACGTTAGAGCATTAAAGGAGATTGAAATTTTTAGCAACTGCTTTTTTTCCTTTTAAAAAGACTGGTGTTTTCTAGAAGTAGAAAATAGGAGAGAGGATAAAACAATAAAAATTTCACCTTGGGATAGACCGATGAGTCAATTTGTGACTCTTTGTAAAGCATTTTTAGATTATAAAACACGTGGAGGGTCTTATTGGCTCATGTCAATTGGGTTCTCAAACGGAGGTAATATTTCATGAAACATTCATTTATCTGCTTCTGACCTACCTTCATAGCCTCTTGAAGGTTGACCGTTTCTCCTGTAGCAGCCACATGACCTATGACCCCTTGACCCCACGGCACCCGGATGTCGCCAGAGCATGATGGGAATATGTTAGTTCCGGCGTGAAGGTCAAAAAGCTTGGAGACTAAAGCAGGCTTTGAAGTGGCTTTTCCCTCCACCAAGAAAATTGACACCTTGTCAGCATCCAGCATACAGCTCACGTTGCTGACAATCTTCGCCGTGAGGTTTTTCAAATCCAGCTCATTTGAGATGTCTTTGACTATCTCGAGGAAGAACTCGCGTTCGTTTGTGTCCTTCAGGTCTCTCTTGTGGTCGATATCTTTACTGGGGTATCTCGGCAGACGGACCTGTCACGATATTGAGGAGGATAGAGAAGCAGAAGTGGCTAAAACCTTTGTTACGATAGAAGGTAAAAAAAACAAGAATTTTCACCATCGTATCACAAATATATGTTAGTAAAATTTATCATCCCTATCTAGCTTTCTCCCGCCTCTCTTACTCCTCTCTCTCTCTCTCTCTCTAACTCTCTGTCTCTCTAACTCTCTCTTTCTTTATAATCTCTATCTCTGTCTTTGTCTCTCTGTCGATCTAAATACTAAGGCAGAATTCACAACAGTTCGGTTACACCTATAAAGTAGATAAGGATCTAAAAAGGATGCTTGTAAATATCTAAAATCTAAAAAAAGTTAATAAAAAGCTGATTTACAACCCATCACTCGGTAAACTACGAAAAAAAACCAGTACAGATAAGTTTAGACATAAAAAGCTTTCGGCTTTATTTACTGCCGTCTTCAGAAGCAATACATAATACAATGGAGATATTAAACATTTCCAGATTAAAAGACAATATTGCATTGATATCAAGACATAATGGAATTATCCGTCGCGTTCCAATTTTCTTAAATTATAGCGCGAAGGGATAAAAGCTATTTGTCTAGCTTCAATGCTTATAATAAAAAAGACTCCTATATCATCAGTTTGTTGATGTACAAAAATGTACCATCTTTGATAAAAACAATTAATGGGTGATATATATTACAAGTGTATTAATAAAATTACAATAGAAAACTTCATGTATAATGTATTTGAGAAAGGTTAGGGGGGTGGAAACATATAGAATGTTGTAACATTTATCATTGAAAAAAGGGGGAGGGGGGCTGGAGGCGATGTTAGATTTAAAAAGTAGCAAGGAAAAAAAATGGTTAAACCATTAAGAAAGGGTACGATTTTGAGTGGGGTTTCAATATTGAAAGAAATCTGTATAATCACTCATTATTTAGTATTTCTTTTAGTCTTTTTCTTAATATTACCCATTCCATCTTTAAAAGCTCTTTGCTATCTCTTCCTTTGCTTGTCTAAATCTGTCATCCTCTACGTATCCTTTATGTCTGTATCATATTTTTATCATCCAAAGGTCGGTCCTTCATAACAAATTATCTTAATTAAATGTGCATCAGCCAAATGGGTGTATGCAAGCATGAGGTCTCATTCTGTCTTCCCCTTCCCTCACTCTCATCCACTCTTTCTCTCTATGTCTGACTATAGACTAATATTAAAGGGCTAAGTCTGTGTCTGTCTCATTTTCAAACTCTCTATGTTGTTTTCTTGGTCCAGGGCAATGTCTCTGTCATTATCGGGACTGAAACGACGGGGTTTTTGGAGTAAGGCAGGGAGGGGTGTGTATGTTTGTGAGAAAGATCAAGTACTATGGAGCCGCCCTAGAGATTGGGAAGGATTATTTGCCATCTAGGTTTATGCCTTACGATGTCACTGTTTGGAGTGTTCTGATAGAAATTGTTTCTTTATTTTGGAGACATAATTTATCATGTCTGTGTTTTTTTAATTGGTCGATAGGTCGAAGGTGGTGTATGCTGTGTTTGGGTAGATTAAAATGAAGGCCGAGGGCGCCACCTCTCTCGTTGTTGATGTAAGATCTGAGTGTGTTAAAGCGGTTACATGGCGTTTGTGAGGTGAGACCTACGTATTGCTTTTTTACAGTTTGTGCATGTGATGAGATACATGATGTTGTGTGAGTCACACAAAAAGTTGTGTAAGATGCTGTAAGTTTTGCCTGTGACAGTGGATATGAATTGGGAAGCGGTAGTGATAAGTCTGCATGTCAGGCAGCGACGAATGTTACACGATTTGCTGCCACATTTTGTTTGTATGTAGGCATGGACAAGTGAAACCCAGAGATTTTTTTTGGTTTTCAGATTGATTGATTGAAGGATATTTTTACAAGCCCAATTCCGCTTCAAAGGTGCTCTCAGGGCTTGGGTCCCAATGACAATTTAGGGGCTGCCACCCAGAGGGTAACGGGGATACCATGACTTAGCCTCAGTCGGTCACATTATACTGACACCGACCCAACCAGTAGAGCCCGGACTGTGCTCGGCTGTGTTTCGAACCCGCGACCTCTTGGCCACGGAGCGAGACCACTACCAACTGAGCTATCTAGGCACCCTGGTCTTCAGAAAGGTGCCATGGGGAGGTGGTTAGGGTGATGTATGGAGAGTGGGGATTGGGAGAAATGTTGGGTAATGCTGGGTTGTATGTGATGACAAAATGAGATTCTGTTTGCGTCTCTGGCAAGCGGCGTCTCTCTATGGCTGTAGATCTGGGTATCTCTTTGGCTCTGTGTATGACCTTCTGGATGTGTTTAAAAGGAAAACTACGTTTTTTGATGTGTTCTGTAAGTTCTGTAAGTCTGCGTGGAAGTGTGTCCTCACAGGAGCAGATTCTTTTAATCCTGAAAGCGAGACTGTATGGGATGCTGCTCCTAGTGTGGAAAAGGTGACATGAGGACCAGTGCAGATAATTAAAGGTGTCTGTTGGTTTGGAGTAAAGGTCTGTGTGAAGTGTGTTGTTCTGTAAGAATCTGAGTGTCCGATACATTGCTTATGAATTTAATGGTGTGGTGAAATGTGTTTTGTGTTCATTAAAGCTTCTAGTTTGGCACAACAATGGATGGAGATGAGGAAGATAACATCTATGTATCTTAGTCACACTAAGGGCTTATCTGGAAAGGCATAGAGTAATCCAGACCTGTCTTAGTGGCTCTCATGAAGGTGTTAGGGTATGCAAGGGCTATGCATGTACCCATGGCGGTGTCGTCTACCTGAAGATGCGTGTTGCCAGAGAAAGTGAAGAAGTTAAGGGACAGAATGAGGTGTACGAGTTTGCAAAGAATAGAAGATGTTGGTTTAGCACCTCGCTCTCTGCCTGTCTCTCAAGCCTGCTGCTATCTCTCCTCGTGCGGTATGTTGGTATATTGCCCCAGGTGGTCCATATACAACGGCAGAGAAAAGCCGACACTTTTTTATATATAAACTTAGTTTGTAATGTTTTTTTCTTGTTTCGCGGAGTGATAGATTTTAAGACAGATTTTTATTATCTTCTGTATCTCTGTCTCTGTCTCTGTCTCTCTCTTTTTTCCTCTATTTGTCTAACTCTATGTATGTTCCTATTATTCATATTTTTTTTCTCCAACTCTCTTATTTCTTACTTTCTCTCTATTTTGATGCCTTTTTCTTTCCTTATCTATTTGTGCTCTATATACTGATTTCTCTACCTACCTCTATATATCTATCGATTGTCTGTCTAATTTTCTATCTAGCTATTTGCCCATTAATCCTTACTTTTTCGCATCTCAATTTTGCTCTATTTCTCGCTTTTTTATCCCACCTCTCTTTATCTGTATTACAAACTCCTGTCACCCCTTTATTGGCTTTACAAAATCTTTACCTTGGACTGTATCAACATGCTGAGAAGGTTCACCGATGTCGGCGGGAGTGAACGGAACTGCCTCATCTCCTTCAGGCTGTTCCGTCTACTCTCCAGTGTGGACTCCCCGCCGGAAGACGACTCGTACGTCCGGAAAAGGTTTCGCTTTTTAGAACGAGCGTAATCGTGGCGCAGATGTTTCTTGGAGTTTGACCGCTGGTGTCTCGCTGAGTCGAAGAAACCAGAATCGTTGCATCGAGTTTCCACTGGCGAAGACGGGTTGCTACTCTCGTTGCTAAGGAAAACAAACAAACAAAAAGAAACCATCACGAAAATCCCTGTTAATTCTTTGTGTATATAATAAGCGACTTGATATTTTTGAGTTGGATTTAAAGTCGGGTTGTTAAGAAATAATGTTTGACTTTGAAGTTAGTTACTGGGATTGTTTTAACATAGCAAGTAGAGGTAATTCTCAAGGTTATTTGGGAGGAAAACATGAACCACAGACTTGTGCAAAAGAAAAGACCAGATGTCAATAACCTTTCAAGTCAGTTCTCCTGTCATTGTTTGTCATCATTGTAACCTAGGAAAATTAACCTAAAAATTTGCAATAGACGAAAAGTGAACTGACCTTTCCTATTCCTATTAAATTAATGACACAGTATAAAAAAAAAGTAAAACAAAATAGCCTAAAAATTTCAATGCAAAAAGACACATTTATGAAATTCATGTTTCCCAAATTCCAGGCCGTTGCGTAACCGATCTTAAAAAATTCCACATGCACTCCACGAGCAAAAGATCTAGGCTTAGTAGTTTCTTAAAAACAATAAGTAAGGAAATTTTTTAATACAATTAACTGACAAAATCACAGGATCAAAAAGAAATAAATTATACAAAAAGCATTCTTCATAGGAAATATAATTAGATTAAAAACTCACTTTTTCATGAAACTACTGCTAGAGTTTTTCTTTACTTAAAAAAAAAAACAACCATATTCCTCATGATTATCTTTCTTTTATTGCCAAAAAGCTGTAATTACTTTAAAAAAAAGCAAACATCGGCTAACAACTGAAGTCGAATGGTCAAACACTTTCAAAGCACAGTACAAAAGACTTGAAAAATCTTTTATATATTTGTAGAATAAACGACCGAAAAAAATCATAAAAACGGGAATTAATGAAAATCATAATCTAAAAGACATCACTTCACGATCAGCATGATTTTTAAACATATTTAAGAATGACGCATATTCTTAGTCTCATATTGTAAATTATTCAAAATTGTTTAAGTTCTCCGGATAAACCGATAATCTCGGGTATTTGTTTTGTACCTACCTATTAAAATTTTAAAATCACCTCAGTCTGTTAAATGTAACGTTAGAATCGTAAAAAAATTTGATGCCTTTAAATCTTCAAGGTTGTGAATGATTTACTCAGATTCATTTTCAGACTGAAGGAATAAACCCCATACTTCTCAAATAATATACTTTAATTAAATTTAATACTTGCTGAAATAAACCAGTACCCGGTAACGAAAAACTAAAAACTTCTCCAAAATTCCCGTGATCTATAATTTAGCCTAAAAGTTCATTTACAAAGGGTAACCATTTTAGCCGATAAAATTTGAGTTCCCGGACATTAAAGAAAATTGAGTTCTCTTCAGACAGTGCGGAAATTGGTGGGACATTAGCAACTCGCCGATGGCAGATTGAAATCAATAAAGTACTGTAAAATTAACGGAAGCCACCTAAGAAAAAACAGCATTCTGTAATTACTGAAGGTATTTTTAAGTGCGGAAACTGTCTTGCCAGCTATTGGGATTTGGTTTAAAGACATAAGCGATTCACGATCTGTTGTGGGATACAAACAAAAAAGTTCTGTATTATTACAACTAAGCTTGGTAATGTTTTTTTTTTCATTGCGAACTTTAAAATTTTACTAGACTGCACCGCTTGTTCTAAGGAATTAAAACGTTTTGTTTCAAAGATTTGTGTTTGTGTATTTTCACCGGCCTTTTATAGTTTCCTTTTTTTTGCAAATTTTTTTTAAGCAAGAGTTTTTTTCTGTCTACAGTCCGACCGTTTTAGACAGTTTGTATTGAAATTTCATGACTTTTTTCATCCTGTTTTCATTGTAGAATAATGATCGATTTTATCTCTTACATCAATGTTCAACATTTTATGTTTACAATAACAAAACCATTACTTTTTAGAACAAAAACAAAAAAACCCCAAACATTTCAACATAATGTTGTGGACTATTGTAGAGGTATCGGAAATATGATTAATTTACGATTTTCCCAATAACCAGCGCGCTGAGTGTTAAATCTGGCGTTATCCTAACAAAAAGTTGTGATTTATAGTGACAACTCTGTTTGTCTGTCGATCTATCTATTTCTCTCCCTGTCTCTTTCTCTCTCTGTTTTTTTTTCTTTCTCTTTTTGTTTCTCTCTCTGTCTCTCTTTGCCCACTATCTATCTGTCTTTTTCCTTTTTCCCTCTATCTCCCTTTTCATCTTTCTCTTTCTCTCTCTCTCTCTCTCTTTTCTCTTTCTTTCCTTCTTATTCAACCTCTCTTGTTGAATCTCCCTACTTCCCAATTTACCATACAAACTGTTTTACTTAACTTTGAAAAACAAGTTCTATACTGCCTTTTTATTTTCCCCCAGAATTTTCCGCTTTAAAGTACTTTTCACGACTACTAATGGGTTATCAGAATATAAGAGAATAGTAACTGTTGCTATCCTAAAGCCAAATGAGTACCACTCTCCAGGCAGGTAAAGATCTCACTCAACACAGTCACAGTGCTGCAGTGAGGCGGTTTAACTAACAGCTCCTCTTTTGTGCGTTGCGGAGATACATATAACAGCGACGACATGCAGGAACACCTACATAAGATCCTTTGAGCATGATAATGGACTTTGAATTAGAGTTTTAAAAGTAGCATAACTGACAGAGTTTTATCTCAAAAAGTATCTAAAAGCTTTGAGGCGGCTTTTCGGCTCAATTTCCTCACTAAAGTGTTTGCCATGTCACTGTAACTCTCTAAGAAGTAATTAAACTGAGCGAGAAGCCTAACTGTATAAATAAACAATTTGACCTCAGCCATGGGAGAGTTCCATGCTCTAGAGTTGTGAAATGCATGCTGGGACGCATTTACAATTTGAAACCTTATGGGAATTTCTGGCGCCGCCACGTCCGCGCCATTATCGGCAGTATTGAGGTCACAATCTTCGCTTCGAAGCTCCGACTATTGCACGAGTTGGTATGCGTTTATTGCTAGTTTTATTTTAATCACTTATTGTGTTTCAAGTTCACAAAAAAAATAAGACAGCATCAACCTTTTTTTGTTCCTATTAATCTTTTAGATATGTATAATTTAAGGGTATATCCCAAAACATTAAAAAAAAAAATTCAGAATGATTTCATCACAACAATAAACACGGCAGAAGTAACAAATAAATTATTAACTGTACTTAAGCCTTACCTTTAACAAATAAAAGATTTCGGGTAACGCGCCTCAACCGCCATTAAATTTACCACTGGCTAAGTTTTCCATAAACTCTTTTTTCCATTTTAACTTTATCTTTGCTTCAAGATAGGATTCGGTTGGAAGTAACTGCTTATGAGACGATTCGTTTGTGGCAGAGACAATGCATGAAATTCAAATTCTCTCCATATTTCTTAACCGATAAGTCTCAAGTAGTGAAGAATCACTTAAAATAAGAGTTTTGTTTCATAGCTCTTTTTGTAGCAGAAAACTTCTACAGAAATTAAAAAGAAGTACTACCGGCGAATATTTTCAAAAACAAAATTTCAAAGACATTAATTTCGTAAGAAAGTTTTATTCTTATTGGTTTCTTCACTTAACAAAAAAAAAGAAATTTAAGACCTTGGTGGGAGAGAGGGAGATAAAGACAGAGAGAGAGAGAGAGAGAGAGAGAGAGAGAGAGAGATAGAGAGAGAGCGTGCAAGATCGAGAGAGAAAGAGAGTGAGCGAGTGAGTGTGAGAGAGTGGGTTGTTCTTTGACATTTTAAGTCAAATCAATAATTAAATTGTATTTTTACACTAGGCATAATTCTCTAAATTGCTCTAGGTTCTAAAACATGATTGCCCGTTTACAAAAAAAAATTACATTAGGCACGCACAAAGGACCTTTGGTTGGTTGTTTGAATTTTTAACGTCCTAGTCAACTTCGAGGTTATATCAGGAACGGCGCTAAGGACAATTGAAAATGTGTTACCACTTTGTGATGTATATAGCGCTTGCGTACACCACACCCAATCACATTATCCTGGCACCGTGCCGAACAGACTTAACACTATATCTATAATGCCAGACACTAGGCGGATTAGCTGCTGATACCAATTTTAAGGTCCTTGGTTTGACCCCGACATGGGATCGAACCACGCACCTCCCAATCTCTGAGCGAGTGTCTTACCGCTAGGTCACAGAGCTGGTGCACAAAGGAGCGACAGTGAAACGCATCACTCTAGCATACTGACAAGGTCTTTCTCTTCCCATAGTCGGGTACTTCTCAACGTCTTAACGCACGGGGAAATGTGTCAAAATAGAATTTCCAAAGATCTAAACGCTCAACTGCCGAGCCTGGCCTCGAACCCCGACACTCTGCGTTTGAGATCTGGGTGTCTACCATTAGACCACGCAAGTGATATTCTTTATTGCAATGACAATAATTGAAAAGTACTGTAAATATGTTGCCTATTATTACCAATTTACTTTTTACGATGACGTTAAAAGACAACTTGAGACTAGAAATAAATGTTTTGAAAACGCAATGGTCGTTTCAAACAGTAACAAGTCAAACAAATCCACTAGCTAGAGTGTAAGCCAAGTGATCAAATAGGTCTTACAGTTCATACATAGTGCGACATGGGTTTAAACCCGTACCCGCGTTATTGTATATATTATCTAGAGCGTATATAATATACAAAAAAAATTGAACTTATAGTCCTGTCAAAACTTGTTATTTTCACATAATCACGAAAATCATCTGAGTCTTTTGTCACAGCCACCAGCGCTGTTTGTGTGTGACATGTATATAAATCCACTTTTTATTCTGATCTCTAGATGTATTGAAGAAGATGTTTGAACTGAAGGCTATAAAATGTGCCAAGGCTAAAAAGCCACAACCAAATTTCGAAGTGTAATGATTTATGTGCAGTTTGATGTATATTCACAGTTATTTTTTTATTTCTTGATTTATTGAAGCAATGTTGGTTGAATAAAAAATGATCAAGTAATTTATGGCCGTTATCGCCATGGGTGGCCTCACGACCAATCCATTTACAAATTGATGTCATTCGCGCTTGCGACAAGCATTTAAATCGCAAGCTCAAAATTCGATACAGGTTTTTTACGTACTCAATGCCTTCGTAACTATGACAATATCAGTGCCTTGTGTTCTTGAAAGTTGGTTGGTTGTTTGAATTTTAACGTCTATTTTCAACTACAAGGTTAAATCAGAGACGGCGTTGGGAACAATTGAAAGTGTGCTGCCAGACTGGGAGCCAAACTTATGTAAGGAGCGCCTGCATACACCACACCCAGTCACATTATCCTGACATCGGGTCGACCAGACTTAACAATAAATCCTAAATGCCAGACACTAGGCGGATCAGCTGGTAATACCAATTTTAAAGTCCTTGGTTTGACTCGGCCGGGGATCGAACCACGCACCTCCCGATCTCTGAGCGAGTGTCTTACCGCTAGGCCACAGAACCGGTGTGTTATTGAAAGATATAGGGAGATGATTAGGCTCCTACGTACTCCAACACAACTTGCCAATGGTTAGAATATTAGTTCAGCTCCGTAAAGCCCTAACTACAGCCCGTAACAGTTACGTTATACAAATGTAGTTCTAACCGTGTTAACATCTGAGTAATTGTTGGCGTAACGAAAGCTTTTACGACGTCATAAGACATTTCACTAACGTCAAAGAGCGTCTGTCCATATTGTAGCTAAGCACGTGAGACAGAAAACCCTAACATTAAGGGTTATTGACGAGTTACAAAGATGTCCTCAGATCGTGACGTACAGACATACAGACATACGCACAGTATTCTAAGGGCGGCTGATTTAATATTCAACCGAAAAGAATGGTGACGCACTGAATACATTGATCTAAGAGACTTAAGATAACCTTTCAATCATAACATAATATGAAAAAAAATGTTGAACTTATAGTTCTGTCAAAACTTGTTATCTTCACATGATCACAAAAATCAGCTAAATGCAATTTACGTTCGTTGACTGCGGTAGGGCACGTCAGAGAGAGGAGAAAATGTGAGCACGTTTTTGGTGGGGTTTTTTATGTTCCTTGTCTCCTGTGCTTTTACAAAGACAGCGCTGAATTTAAAATTGCCTGTCAATAAATTTTAATTGCTTTAACATGATGAAATAAAATTGAGGTTTTTTAAACACAGTTTAGTTCGGTTATAAAAGAGGCAGTTTTTAGTTCAAGGTGAAATGAAATCTTTCTTTCATGATATTACCAATAATTATGCAGTTTTATTACAGCCTTTGAAATGAATAATTTAAGGTTGCATTCAAAAGGATAATGTAAAAGTCGAAAGCCGCTACTTACAGGGAAATCAATATTGTTAGAAGCTATAAATTATCGAAAAGAGGATAGAGTCTTCTAGTTTACAACGTTTTATAAAGGATTTCAGTTTTATTATAGCCGGTGTCAAAGAGCAGATCTTTATATCTTGGCAAAGAAACTTCCGTGCTTTTATCCATCGTAAATAAGGACATAATTTTTTTTCTACAAAACAGTAAAGCAGTTAGAGCAGAGATAATAAAAAGAGCGTTAAAGTTAAAGAATTCACAACAGTTGGCACGGTGGAAAAAATTCTTAGCATCGTAGAATAGATTTTAATACAGTTATTTCAAAACTCATGAGTGATTTTGTAAAGTGTCGCACAAAACAACGAAACCATTAAAATCTATACAGGTAAAGCAACTAATAAAAGTTTTTAGTGAGTAAACATGACCTTCCAGGGTCAAGGACTGGCCTATTAAAAGCTGTGACAAAAGAAAAAGGATAGACTAAATAAAAAGGGGAGGGGGGGTCTTTGTGTGTTGAAATTGGCCGTGGTCGGGGTGGTGTTTGGTGGTGATGGGTATTGTTTGTATCTTGTATCTCTTCACTTTTTGTGATGACTTTTTTAAAGCCTAAAATGATACACTCACGCAGGCAATTTCAAAAACAATCTTCATAGAGCTGAACTACATGTTATCAGATTCGAATATCGATGAGCGAACGCTGTAGTCACTTACATTCTAGTGACAAGTTTTCAACGTTAAACATACTCTTACACCATGATTGTATTTGTCCATAGATTTGCCTTTATTTTTTTGTACGCTTCAACCTTTTTCTTTTTCTTTTTTTTTTTGTTGTATTTTCTTATTTTCTTTCATTTGTCTTTATTTGTTTATATCACAGCGTCTCTACCTTTCTCTGCTTGTCATATTTTGCTCATTATCTTTCTCAGTTTCTCTCTATCGCCCCCTGTATCTCTATGCTTGTTTCTTGCTTTATTCCTTTATCATCACTGAATCATAGAATTTATTTTTATGTCTATCCGACCTAAAGTCTATTTCTGCATATTTTACATTTTTTGCTTCTGTAGTTTTTTCTACAGCTCAATACGCGCTTTAAAGCCTTACCGACCCCCCTTTCCGTACTTTACAAGTATCTTGTTTATTCTCATTTCTCTTCTTTTTTTAATCTCTATGCGTTGCCACAATTATTTATATAGATAATAAGAGTCCATTTGTACGCTTTGACATTAATTTTGTTTAAAATCATAAGGAAAAAAACTTCGTGGATCATTTTGAAGCACATAAAAAACAACAGTTAATGGCACTTGTCTTTCCACATTTTTGTTTCCTACATTCTTTATGAACGTTCACAATGAAATGGCTTTGAATTGTCTCACGTCATCCTTAGTGAATGAGTCAGAAAGATGTAGCAACTTATACTTTAAAGGCGTTAAGGCCTTGAATGAGATAAGTTTTTAAGATTCCAAATACAACAATTTTATTTAAAAAAGTATAATTATTTTGCGGAAAGGTATCAACTGTTTGTTGGTTTAAAATATATAGAGTAAGAAGAAAAAAGTTAGCTTAAAATGGCATGTTCTAAAAAATACCCCAAAAACAAATCAAAACAATTTCCAACAATTTTTTTGTATGAAATAGCATCAAGCTTTTTTTTTTTAGTTTTAACTCTGTCATCTACTGCTGTCTTCTTTTTTTTTTTTATAAATGTCATTAAATGAAACGTAAAGAAGAATATGTCTGAATATGCCTTATACTCTCCTTTTTCCTTTCTAACCTCAGCCCCATACCTCCGCATTGAATGCTAATAAAGTTTATATGTGTTTGTGTGTGTGGTCTTCTTGGATCTAACCAACCGTGTAAAAAATACTCGCGTCAGTCCTGTGTGAAAAGCGAAGATCTTTCGAGTGTGAAACAAGTCAGCAAGGTCTACGCAAATGCACAGATATTTTCTCTTTAACCCGATTCGTTTAATTTTTAATCTCGCCGCAATTATTGACGGCACTTTGTGTGTCCCCGTGTGTTTTGTTTATTGATTTTCCTGTCCCTTTAAATGGACGCGTCAGGGAGAATGACAAAAACGACAGAACTCAACGAGATTTTTCTTTCACTGCTTCAATATCGATAAGTATCGATACTCAATTTTTTATATAAATTCATTGAGACTTATCAAGTTCTATATAATTATGTTTCTGTATGAATTATTTCTCATCGCTGTTAATTAACTTTTTGAGATGTATCTATAATTTTTTTTTAATCATGACATTTTCTATTCTAGTACTACTTATAGTGTATGATAGAGGGTGTTATATAGGGAGTAAGCTATAAGCTGCTTTTTTCTGTTCAGTGGAATTGATATATTTGGTTTGTTCTAGGCATTATGATAAAGATTTTTTTTATTGTTGATAATCTTATGTTGTGCAGTACTTTCATGTTATACATTTTGGTCTCTAAGATGGCTGATCATTTCCTATTTTACATTGGTCTATATCATTATCTCTCTGTTTCTCTTATTAGCTTTACTTTGTTCATGAGTTTGTAAAAATGTGTGACTGATGAGTTCTTCCTTACACTCTGTCTATATCTTGCTATATCTTTTCTCCGTCTCTGCCTGGCTGTCTGCATGTAAATAGATCTGTTACCCATTCTCTATCTGTTTGCCTTTCTTCAATCTAACTCCTATACCTAAATCTATTTTCCCTGTTCCTTTTATCGATTGTATACGCTGATCTTTAAATCCATCTTTCCTTGTGTGTATAATTCACATATTAAACCATTTCATCTAATTTTATTTTTCCTTTTCGATTTGTTTTGATGTATACATTGAATGCATTGTCTCTACACATCATGTGTATTCATGTGCGTCTTTCAACGACCAAAACATCTCATAAAATAGTTATACAAATTTATACTCAAAATTGATCAATAGTCATTACGATATTACACACTGTAATCCGAGACCTAGAACTCAAGATGTACAACTGGTGACAAGGATCTTCTCCATCTTTCTAATCCCTTTCTTTTCTTTATTCTCTTTAAAACAGTGTGTCTCTCCAATTTTCCTTTTATCGAAAAGCTTCAATCAAGACAAAAAACCTTTTCTTCACAAGGCCGTCTAATCTCCAATTACACTCGAAAAAAATAATCTGATTAAGCTTTATCAATAAATAATGAAAGGCCAAAAGAAAAATATCAAATCCAAAGGTACAGGAGTTTGTAGCGCTTTTGAGTCTTACGACCTGATCAGATAAATTGGATCTTTCAAATTTTACATTCCACGACTTTTATACATATATTTTTCCTTCATGCATTTGTTTGGTTGTGTATAAAAAATGAGCCATTTTGTTCTTAGTGATTTTAGTAATAGGATGCAAGATCTTTTTAGTACCTTAGATTTTATATATATAGAATACTCTTTTAACTTTTTTCATTACTTTCATATTATTCAAAATATGTATTCTTTTGTCAAATCCTAAACCTGAAAGTCCTCTTTTCCCTCATTCTTTTCTCTGTCTCTGTTTGTCTATCTCCGCCTTTGTCTGCCTCTCTCTCTCTCTCTCTCTCTCTCTCTCTCTCTCTTTCTCTCTCTCCGTACCTATCTAGAGAAAAACGCTCATGTAAAGATTTTGACACATCCGCAAAAAACAAAACCAACCAACCATTGGCAATGAAAATGAAGGAACAAAATACCAAATAAAAAATCCAAAGAAGCAAAGACGACGAACTGGAGAAAAGAAAGCATAACCTGGTTCAATTCACCTTACAAAAAAATTTCTCTTCAAATACTGGAAAAGAAGTTTAAGAAGTTTACAAACTCAATTATAGGTTGTATATTCAACATAAAGCAAACCATCAGCAGACATAACAAACGGATACACATCGAAACTTTAGAAAAGACGGTACGCCTATATTGTGCAACTGCAGGAACAAACAATCATGCCCCC
>BMAT01013181.1:12264-22512 GCA_019649035.1 Elysia marginata | reverse complement strand
AGTAGTAGTAGTAGTAGTAGTAGTGGTAGTAGTAGTAGTAGTAACAGTGGTGGTAGTAGTAGTAGTAGTTGTTGTTGTAGTAGTGTAGTAGTAGTAGTAATAGTAGTAGTAATAGTAGTAGTAATAGTAGATGAAGTAGTTATAGTAAGAGTAGTAGTAATAGCAGTAGTAAAAGTAGTAGTAGTAGTAGTAGTAGTAGTAGTAGTAGTAGTAGTAGTAGTAGTAGTAGTAGTAGAAATAGTAGTAATCGTAGATGAAGTAGTTATAGTAAGAGTAGTAGTAGTAGTAGTAGCATCAGTATTATTAGCAGCAGCAATAGAATGTGATGGTTTTATTGTTCAGATGGTAGTAGTATCGCTATATGTGGTAGCAGAGAAAATATCAGTATCGATACTTATAATTTAACAAGATATGCTGCGTCTTGTCCGTTAAAATTGAATATAATAATGTAAAAGCACATTCAGGACTAATGTAAATCCCAGTGTGTCTACATGCCAAATTAGCACATTGGCAGCAGCTGTGACAGCAAATAGCCAACACTTTTAGAGGTGTTGAAATAACAATAATTTTATGTTTCTGAAAACCCTCTCTATCGTTTACTCTCTATCTCTATCTATCTTGCTCTGCCTTACTCTCTCTCTATCTATCTATCTCTTTGTCCCTCTACCTATCTTGGTCTCACTCTCTCTTCACATCTCTCTCTCTCCCCGTCTCTCCTACCCTGTCTTTCCTAACCCGTCTCTCCCTCTCCCTCTCTCTCTCTTACTTTCTTTCCGCCTGAATTATTTGCCTCTTTACAGGCTTTTATGTTATTAGCCTAATAAACAATAATTGAGCTACTTCCCCTCCGATTTGAGAAGATTTGATGAATGGGGATTTACGAATTAGGATAAAAGCCCTGCCATTGTATTTGGCTATTTCGTCTATAAGAAGCTTTTCTTTGAGCATACATTGAGCTGTGCTACATCACATTACAAATCACTCAAACACAATAATATTTAGATACAGACATTAGTTAGAATAATAGTTTTTAAAATAATCACAAAAGATAAATTCAACAAATACAGAATATTTAGTTGTTATGCAGTAGGTCTTCTTTACAATCTATGAAAATCCTCAAGTGTTATGATTATATTTTCTTTCCGTCTTTGACAATGGTTCTATCTGCATATGTGTGTGTATGTGTGTGTGTGTCTCTCTCTCTCTTTCTTTCTTCTGCCCTCGCGTTCTTTATTTTTTTTTCACTTTTTCTCTCTCTTCCTCTCCTTGTCTCTATACATATATCATAAAGTTCTTGAGAAAATCTCTTTTTTTTCATCATAATAAATACTGTCTTTAAAATATTTTTCAAAACCGACTTGAGAACACAAGTTTCATGTGTTTAGTATTAATGATTAAGTCTGGGGTTTTTTTTTTGGTTGATGCCAGAAAAGCTCCGCTACCCTTGTCGGCCTTTTACTTTTACAGTATCGAGAGATAGTGAAGTGAGAAAAGTACAGCGCAACGGAAAAAAAAAGTTGAAAAAACACAATCATGTAAAAAATGCGGTTTCAAAATGCTGAGCATATTTTAAGAAAAAAAAATGGTTTTCAGGATTATGGATGAGCAAGACTTTTTATAAACTTTTCGCATATTTCATGATCAACATGTAACACCACATTGACGTCATCAATGCAAATCGTTTCACACTTACAAATGTTACATAAAAATCACCATGACTTAAGGCGGGCATTTAACCATCAGGGAATTCGTGAAGACAAAGCTTGGAATTCTAGTCTAAGATTGTTTTGAATGCTTTTTGTGTTTTTCAGTGAACACATAGTTCAATTGGCTGAGCTCTCCCCTGTATTTTTGTTTGTACTTGGTACGATATAGAGACCTCAACCTATAAGCTATTTATAGGTTGAGGTCTGTGGTACGATAGGACTACTCCTTGGCCTAAGGGTAGACACTCGACTTTCGTACCAAAAGCTCCGGGGTTTCTGGATGTGGATTGGCAGGTTGGCATTTCCTTGAGGAAAAAACTATTTGCACTCATTTTTCTCGCTTGGTTCAGGTACCGAATGCGCACTCGGTTATATCCAATAATGCGATGCATTTACGGCCGTTTCCATGTGACCTAAAATATTAGTTTCATAATAGTTTCTCGCGGTAGCCATGTAAAGCGATTGTTATATTTTAGTGGATTTAACGTTTTACATCAAACGCTGTTTACTTTACTATGGAACGTTGCCGGGGGTCTATCGATAACAAGCATTTAAAGTCAGGGTGACCCACATGTTTGCCTTGTAAACAGTAGCGTAGTAAACAAAATGCTCGCTCATTGTGCATGTATTATCACGCAATAGTTACTAAAAGGATACAATAATAATCATGGAAAGATAACTCTCATGAGTCGTAACCCAGGTAAATGCGAGTTTAGTTTTAAATATTTTGTTTGTTTTGTTTAAAAAAAAAACATATCTGCCTATATTGTAAATTTCAGTTACCAAGGTTAACTGTCGTTTTTTGTTGTTTTTTTTTTTGTTTTAACGACAGCTTTCAATAAAAACAAAAAAATTCTTCTCGATAAACAGTACAACTACGTTTGTGATTTAGATCAAGGAGTAAACCGATTGCAACATTATTTCTGTTACCTTTAAAAATAATCTTAACAACGTTCCAAGGAAAATGTTTGCTTTAACACCGTAAAAGACGTAGATAATCTTGATGACATAGTAGAGAATAGAGAAGGATGGAAGACCCTCATCACAAAGATAAGAAGAGGAACATGAGGAACTGTGAGGTCTGACGACCCTAGGCCTAATTTAGTAAAATTAGATTGTCTTTTTTTCACTTAAGTATAAACGGGAAAACCAAAGAATCAATCAGCTTTCGACTCAAAACCATTGTCTGTATTAACTAGCACCGTTATGATTGCAGGTTTTAGTTGTCGTGTTCTCCAACTACTGCAGCAGCGCTTTAAGTAAATTTCTGTTAACTATAATAATCGAGAACGAAATCGACAACTGGAAGTATAATTATACCGCGATGCGACCAGATTAGGCCTCTAGATCTCGATGTAGCCTAGGTTCAAACACAGGCTTTTTATTTTGCTAACTTTTATGCAAAATTTATATTCAATATATTTTACAATGTAGAAGGTAATAAACAACACAGCTCTAACGCTGAAATTATAAGCCAGCAATCGGGAATGCGATTTCAAGATAAAATTAGAGTAGCCGTTCTTGGCTGAAAGGCAGCCAAGGCGTAGGCGCATTTTTTCTTATAGTTTTCATTGTTTTGTTTCCTTCAAACTACTTAGTTTTGTCTTGATAGTATATCATTATTGACTATTGAAATTTTAAATAAGCCATCTTACTTTTGTAAGTCAAACACTTCATCAGCGCAAGCTATATTTTTTGTTTTTTTCACTGTTTTGAAAGCCTAAATTCTCTATAATAACTATATTCGTGGCATATCGGCTTTGTATTACGTGCTCTTCATGTTTCATACATGTTTTTTCTTTGCAAAACTAAAAGCTTAATGCCTACATGAGCCATTTTGTGTGGAGTGGAAGAGAAAAGGGAATGTCATAAGCGACTAATTGCAGCTATTCAAGCAAACCATTGCATGTTAGTCTTCTTTACTTATGAGAATGGACCTACACTGGTTTCATTTAGATCTATCTCGGTCGTGTCAGTTGCTTGAACTAAGCAAAAAAAAAAATACAATGGCTACCTTTTGGCGTTTAAAGGAAAAAAAACCTTTAAGTTTATTGTTAAAAACCTTTCAGTTTGTAGATCTATAATTATTTTTGGTAGACATTTTGCACGTGGGCCTAAAAATTTAAAAGCTTGTTTTAAACTTAGCGAAATGGATTGTTGCAACGCTGTCCTTAACAAAAGAGATTTTCCTTCCTTAGCCATTAAAGAAATATTTTATTTATTGTGTTATGTTTACCAACACCGTGTCATTGAAGTCTAACAATGTGTAACAATAGGTGTCGATTATTATTTTTTTTATAAATGTGTGATTTTTACGTATAATAATGTACAATACAAAAATATTTTTAAAAATAATAGCAAAGATAAAGAAGAGAAGCCTCAGATTGCCGCATGTAGTCCCTATAAGTTAACATTGAAAAAGACAATGTAGCTTAGATAATTTGATTATTCGTTTGCAAAATATGCAAACATAATATTAAAAATCTCCGCAATTTTTATTTGTATGGATCAAGGTAATTACACTTTTGAATTATAAGCCTGAGTGAATTAAAAAAGAAGTATTTTGTTGTTGATAACGCTAAAAAAAGCATTGTTTTTTAGGTCTTGAGTTGGACACGACCTTTCAACCAGGAACGATAACTCTTGTTTTCCCGCTAATCTGATTCCCGATACAGTGATTAGGTTCTGTTTGCTAGAATCAACTGATTGAATGACACATAAAAGGTAATAGCAGAACAACACAATTGATATAATAGGTCATTGATATCAGAAATTTTGTATTTCAAATTTTGGTACTATTAGCAAAAACGTAGACCTTTATTAATTACATAACTTGAGACGCAGAGCAAATGAAAACATGACACACAGAGCCTTAAATGAAAAAAGTTGCCAAAATTCAGTCCAGATCTGGGGCTGATACAGACTTTCAATCAAGACATCTTCAATATCCAACTCTAAATCTAGGTCATCTAAATTGAGTTGTAGCCAAATTTTAGACTCCTTATCAAAATTTTAGATCTAGATTATAATCGACTGAACTTCGACAATCGAAGTGAGAGAAACTGCTTTGCTTATGTTTGTTTTTTCGTCTATAATTTTGAAAAGTGTATAAAATGTGCCCTGACCGTCACAGATAGTTTTAGTGACATTTAAAACGCAGTAGCAGGAAAATAACGATCAAATGCTAGGTCGCTGAACTCTGTTTGTCCATATCTCTAATCTTTGGACAATTATTAAGCTTTTGAAATGTTACCTATATCATTAATTTTTTCGATCCCCCGACTAGTAACAGCTGTTGTTGAGAGTAATTTGTCATTGTGATTTTTCCATGACTAAATCACCTCTAGATCGTTCAGTTTGGAGAAAAGACATGTAACCTTATCAATGCTAAATGGAGGGTTTGCAATTTTTTCATGTGAGCTGCTCCTTTGAAATTGCTTTTTTTTATCTTGTTCCTTGTATTAATGTCTTTCTCAAGAAGTAGAATGAAAGATAAAAATTAAGGAGATAAAAAGAATGAGATAAAATGAGTTAAAGATAAGCAGACAGACAGAGAGATTGAGAGATACACAGAGAAACAGACTTCCAGAAAAACAATCAGACTAAATAAAATATGAGCTGAGAGACAGACATTTTCAGGACAGGAAAAAGCCTACAGGTAGGAACATTTGTAAAGTAAAGACCAAGACAAAGGCAGACAGACAGAGAGATAAAAAGAGAAGAAAGATAAATAAACAGAAAAAGGCAGAAAGATGGACAAACACAGGAACGAAAAAGAGAGCTTGTTTTGGTTTTAATGAGCTTTTTGTTTTTGTTTTTGCTGCTGTCCTTTTTTTGGAGGGGGGTGGGGATGGCAGGTGTAAAACAAAACCATTTTCTTCTGATCGTTCTTTTCTATTTTTTTCCACCGAACTACTTTTTCGTCTGTTCATAATTTATAAGTCTACTGCTGGAGAAAGCAATAAGACCCGTGGTTTTAAATGGCAGCTGCCCCATCACTGCTCCTGGCTAATCTGTTTTATTGCCCATCAGAAAGTTTAATCTTTCAGGAAGCCGGTCGACTGTACTCATGATGGGAAGATTGGCCGAAATGTGAACACAAATAAGATAATGTAGTGAGATATGGGAAAACAGAAGTGAAAAGAGAAAAGCATTATAATACAGCTGTTACTTGATACAGACATTTGGTGTCCTGCTCTAGTGGTAGACGCTCGGCTTTTGGACCTAGAGGTCCGAGGTTCAAGACCTGCTTTCGGCAGACCGACGTTTTGTCCCTAAGAAAGGCTATTTACACATATTTCTCCCCTCACTTATGCATAAATAGGTATCCGACGATAAGTAGTGAAAGTTCTTGTCAGATTGCTAGATTGATGCGCCCAATTGCTGCTCCTTTGTGAGTTCAGAAGGTACATTGGTTTTTAATAGTTACCGTCAGGAAGCCCACAAAAAGCGCTTAGAGCATATTAGTGGATGAGGATCTATGTAAAATGCTCTTTTTATTTTACTCTTTATATATTCACTTCTCTAGTTTTCTATTGATCTATCGATCGACCCATCCATCTATCCGTATATCTGTCTATTTCTGTCTACCTGCTTATTCCACAATCAATATCGTAATTGAACACTTTGATAAAGTAAGAGAGAGGTAGATCTGAAAGAGTTTGATAATTTTTATTTTAATGAGATATTAAGTCGATCTAAATAGAAGTCAAATAGTCATGTCTCATCCTTTTTTGGTTAGTTTTTGTCTTAATAATAGTTTTGTTTTGTTTTATAATAAAGTGGTTCTTTTAAAAGAAAAAAGGCATTCAAAACATAAGGAGGCCTCTAGCACCTATGCACAATAGAGGAAAGAGTCAAGAAACTTCTGTACTAATATAATTATGTGACGTGGGGTCTCATAAGTAGAAGTAGATAAATTATTTAGCGCCAAACTCGCAAGGTGTTCTAACGCTCTGAGTAGTATGAAAGAACACGAAAAAAAGAACAATAGAGAAAAACATTGGTATTCCAGCAACAGAAAAGAAAAGTACTCGATAACCTAAAAATGAATTATTCTTTAGCTTTTACTTTAAATTTCTTAGGTCAGGATTTTTTTAAGACTTGCGTATTTCCACAACTTAGAATCGCCTACAAAGAAACACAATTCCGCAAAGAAAACTTGAGATGAGAAGAGGCATCACAAGATAAAACTTATTTACCAATCAAATGGATCTAGTCTATGTTGGTCACTCATGTAAAACTTTGCATAGATTAGCCTTGTAGAGATAGCGGGGGGTTTGGACGACCAGTTGAGCGAACGCGCTTGGAGCCAGTTTATCAAGTTCTATGCCGCGCTAATACGTGCCCAACACTCCATCGTGAGAAGATTTCTCAAATCTCTTCATTTTTTTTTGTCAGTAATTTTGCTATGTCCTGCCTTGTTAAGGTGATACCTACTTAGCTATAACTTATTGTAAGACTGACGGCATAGATCATTAGAGCACTTTGTTTACTTTCTTAGTTTGACTTCTTCACCCTTGGTTTGTATGGTTGGCTGTGTGGTTTTTAACTAAGTCAAAATTTGTGGTGACCGACCCCCAGAAATCAGTAATTGTAACCATAAGGTATAACAAAAAATGATGTCTGGATTCACTTGTAGACCCAAAAACTGATTTATGGTGACAGTGGTTATTTGGCCTGTTTTTTCATCAATATTTATCTCCTAACAATGATGATGGAAGATTCATTGATTGCAAAAATTAGCTGTAAATATTAGTCTGCATCATATTCACACCAAAATGCCTAGGCTAACGAAAATGCGGTGGGTTTGCTCTTCGCATCAACTAGTAAATAGCAGGCCTATACGAGAGCATTGGAACTTTTGGCATTATTCGAATTACCCGTAGTATGAAGTTTTGGCTCGACAAAAACGCAATTTTATACTTAATGTATTGTATCCCATTCTTTTGAGAATAATATAGGCCTGCATACAAAAACAGGTAAATTGATGTAGAATGCGGGTAAATGCCAAGTGAGAAATCGGTTTCATTAGCTAGATGACATGTTGCTGAGAGGAAGAAATAGAATCATGTGTTATAAGGACATTGTGCTTGTTATGGTGCAGCATGAACATTGCCCATGCACAGTGTAATCCGTACATGTTTTTATTAGATATTACATAGTTGCATACATAGATGAAAAAAACATGAGTTTTAGATAGTTATAGATAGATAGATAGATAGATAGATAGATAGATAGATAGAATCAACTTACATTCTGTCGTTACATCAGTGTTTCTTGCCATTACGGAAACTCCTCGGTCGAATCTTTTTTTTTTCTAGGTAGCCGGTCAAGTTCCTCTTGCATGTTAACGACTTGGTGCTGATGTGTGCGCAAGCAAAAGCTACATGCAAGTTGCTAGCTGTTCTTTCTGCTTTTTCAGGCTCGGTTTTTTAGAGGTTTCTTTTTTGCTTGCGCACAGGATAATCAGCTTACATAAAGTGCAACATCATATCACTATCTCGCTCTGTATCTTTCGCTAACGGACACTCCCCCCGGCAACTTGTTTACGAGTTCCATCTTTGTATGCATGCAAAAAATGTATACAGCCAAACTATTCTCAATCGTAGGCTATTTTTTGATCCTACTGACATATGAATATAAAACACGTATCCTCATTAAACCACTGAGAAAATATAAAAGTTGAAGCCTTTGAAATGTTATCATAATTTTAGAAATTGCAAGAATATCCTGGAATAAGTGAACAAAAATACAGAAATTCTCAGTCTAGTTGATTTTGTTTACGAGTTCCATCTTTGTATGCATGCAAAAATGTATACTGCCAAACTATTCTCAATCGTTTGACCAAGAAGACAACGGATGGCTTACAGGTCAGGTCGATATAGGATAAAACCCGATTCATCCCTTCGTTTGGAAGAGATAGTTTCAGTTATGAAATAAAAACAAACGTCAATAACATATTGGATAACATTTTTTTGGTCATTTAAGAGCGCTGATTATTATAATCGTTGTAGATTTATGTTGATGTTACATAATAAAAAGCTCTCTCTATATATTTAATGACTGAGCTATAAACTTTGCGTGAATACAGCCGAGAGAGAGAGAGAGGGAGAGAGAGAGAGAGAGAGAGAGAGAGAGAGAGAGAGAGAGAGGGAGAGAGAGAGAGAGTGTTTCTGACGGTATGCGCGAGCATGTGTGGTGAGCAGTTTACATTTATGGGAATAAAAAAAAATTGATAAAAACCTAGAATACAATTTTTTTGTCTGAATGCGGGAGAATAATAGAGATCTTTTGGACAGCATTTTTTGTGCTTAGGTTTAGCGATTTTATACAGCGCTGATGGGTAAAATTAGCGAAAAGTTTTTTTCTGATCCAACTGACACATGAATATAAAACACATATTCTCATTAAACCACTGAGAAAATATAAAAATTGAAGCCTTTGAAATATTATCATAATTTTAGAAATCGCAAGAATATCCTGGAAAGAGTGAACAAAAATACAGAAGTTCTCAGTCTAGTTGATTTTGTTTACGAGTTCCATCTTTGTATGCATGCAAAAATGTATACTGCCAAACTATTCTCAATCGTTTGACCAAGAAGTGAACAACGGATGGCTTACAAGTCAGGCCGATATAGGATAAAACCCGATTCATCCCTTCGCTTGGAAGAGATAGTTTCAGTTATGAAATAAAAACAAACGTCAATAACATATTGGATAACATTTTTGGTCATTTAAGAGCGCTGATTAATATATCGTTGTAGGTTTATGTTGATGTTACATAATAAAAAAGCTCTCTATATATTCAATAAATGAGCTTTAAACTTTGCGTGAATACAATCGAGAGAGAGAGAGAGAGAGAGAGAGAGAGAGAGAGAGAGAGAGAGAGAGAATGAGAGAGAGCGTATGTGATGGTTTGCGCGAGCATGTGTGGTGAGCAGTTTACATTTATGGGAATAAAAAAAAAACTTTGATATATAAAAACCTAGAATACAATTTTTTTTGTCTGAATGCGGGAGAATAATAGAGATATTTTGGACGGCATTTTTGTGCTTAGGTTTAGCGGTTTTATACAGCGATGATGCGTAAAATTAGCAAAAGGTTATTCTCTGATCCTACTGATATGAATATAAAACACGTATCATCATTCAACCACTGAGAAAATATAAAAATTGAAGCCTTTTAAATGTTATCATACTTTTAGAAATGGCAAGAATATCCTGGAAAGAGTGAATAAAAATACATAAGTTCTCAGTCTAGTTGATTTTGTTAAATGATATTCAGAAGAAGAAAGTACACATAATTCGGGTATCTTATGAAAGACACTACACATTACATAAGCTGATTCTTGAAAGAAAGACAAGTTGTAAACGGGGGAGGGTTGCAAACGGAAAAACTCGATTATGTAAATTGCTAAAATAACGCACATGACGATCAGAGAATGCAGAAAGACGGCAATGGACAGGTGGCGTACCATTGCATTCAATCTTTATGTAATGGCGGAGCATTGATGATGATGATGATGATGATGATGATGATG
>BMAT01013178.1:248875-266935 GCA_019649035.1 Elysia marginata | reverse complement strand
TTTTATTGGCGTTAACTATAAAAGAGTTGATTGAGATTGCTAGGCTGCGCGTCTCAGAATATAGGAGAGGTTGCCCAAGAACAAAACATGAAAACTTTCTGTCGCAATTTCTGCAGGTATCGAGTATGTGTGCATTATCGGGACTTCCCAGTAGGTGGCACCATCACGGACACAATCTGTCGAGCTATTGAATGCAGCAGCCGCACCATTCTACTGCTCTCACAGAATTTTCTCAAGAGCGAGTGGTGCCGGTTCGAGTTCCAGGTAGGTGGCCTTTCTCTCTAGTCTTGGGACGAACAAAGTTCTCAATGAGTCTGACCTAAATCTACCCTTTAGTGCGGAATTGTGTATCAAAAGTACTCTAAAGTCTAAGAGCGTTTCATTCCAACAGCGTAATATTTTTTTCCTACCGAGCTACAGAAAAGAGTTTGCAATCTGCAAGAAGGAATGCGGAAGAGATTGTGCTTCATGAAGTGTGACGTCGATTTCCCAAGTTTTGACGTAGGCCTAGATTTAGGTCAGAACCATTCTCACAGATCCAAAGTTTCGTAGTGATCTTTAAAACTACGGTACTTTTTTTCCCAAGAAAATTATTATGACGTTTGTAATTACCTTCAACACTCATAATTTTATGTAAAAAGTTGGTTGGATATCATATAAATCATTAATTTAGTTTATATCGGTATATTTCGTAAAGACATGCAATGTCTACCATTTTTCGTAAAGAGGTTACTGGATATGCCACTGTAACTACTTGTAGTGTCAATACTTCGAGGGCTGTACAGTTCTGGAAGTAATTGAGCATACAATACGATCATAAATGTTAACATTAATTATGAAAATTTTAATTTGAGCACATTGTCCTCAGAAACATAGAGAAGGCATCCTACTTGACAAAAAAGTTAAGGACAAGCCTTAGACTGTATCCCCTGATTTAACCCTGGACAAGTGTAAACAAAGATAAATAGATAATCATGATTGGGAATGGAGGCTTGAAAACAACAGTGCATTGATGATATTTGCTATTGCGAAACATTTAATAATAATAGACTAATAGAAGCTGTGATTCCTAAAAGATCTACACTTTTGACAGAACTTAAAAGTTGTTTTAAATCATAATGGCAGTGCATTGCCTCATTCAGCCAGTTGACAGCTCTGTTTGATTAGGTTGGTGGATATAGACGGGATAGCATACCGCACTCCCATCTTACTGTAGTGTCAATTATTTGTACCCCTATAGCACAATCTTGGAGGGAAGAAGTTAAACGAACGTGTTAAAACCACCTTTGAAGAAATCCGAGATTAGTCCTCAGGGATGACATTTAATCCCTTGTTTCCTCATCGGAGAAGCCCATAAAACTTTATTAGAAGTTTGAGTGTGGTACCAAAGCAAAACGTCCGTTAATGTTATTTTATGGCAGAATATCTCATTAGTTTTCGGACAGCCATCGTATAAACCTTTCTTAAACTACTCTTTTCTTTATTCTGGACGCGTATGTTAAAACAGAATACCGTCCCGTAATGAAACGAATCAACGTAACATAGAGAGCTGCATATAGACGGTAACCGTGAGTATTAACAACATCTTATATGAAAAAATTTAGCACCAGGGTTTTATGATTTCTTCACTTTCATTTTTGTAGTACAATGGTTCATATTGTGGCATATTTAACCCCCTTCCCCCCCCCTCTCCTACAGACAGCACACAGACATATACTGAGGGAGGGCTCCCACCGTCTGGTGATCGTGCTGTATGGCGAGCTTCCAGACGACATGCTCGACCCTGACCTTGAGGTTAGTCTACACACCACACTGTATTGTACATTTAAGTAAATGAAATGTTATGGAATTCTATAACATTTTAATACTGGCTAGTTCGCTAAAAATATTAATAATAATAGAAATTATAAGATTTCAACAAGTGTAGAAAAACTGTTCTGGAGTTAATCCATTTGAGATTTAATTGTTAAATCTAGCATATGCCCTTTCGTGTGCTGACGTCAGTTTTGGTATTTATTTTAAAGGCAATTCTGTAAGAATAATGGAATTCCCCTCTACCTCTTGAATACGTGTGCAATCTTTTGAAAATTTCGCGATAGGTTGGCCCTTGTTTCTAGGTCTAGATTATGATAATCACTATCAATCATACTTTTGGTGTCAACTTCTAGAGCAGCAACGCAACTCTTGTGTTACCTCTTAGTCTTATGTATATTATTCCCTACACTTCATGGAAACGCTTATATAGAGAACACCGTATATGTATTTAATGTTGACTAGGTAATACATCCTGGACACATAGATGCAAGTGCATTACGGAGATAGAAACAGGAAAATTTGACCCTCTATAATGTGTTCCATACGGCACTGATAACCAACAGCTGCCCCTACAGAATCTTTGTTAGATTAACCTAAAAAAGGTCGATACATGAGGGCCTACGTAGCTGCACAACCCTATAGCAGTGTTCCATTAATTTTCTTTAAATCTTAAGCTTTGAAGATTTTCTTTAATAGTTTGTTTTAATTTTTTCGAAATGTTTCTGCTTTTTTGGCCAAAAAAAAAAACAGGCTAAAAGATTGGAATTGCTGCAAAAATAGGAAAACTTGCATCTCTTTGGACACTTCTGGGCGACTGGTGAAATTTACAACCATGCGTTTTATTTTGTTTTGCTGTCTGTGGTGATAATACAAGCAGTACTTTCAAGACTAGTATCAGTCTGTTGCTGTTTTCTTTTGTGAAATTGGTAGCGAAATTTCCAAAAACTTAAAATAGTAGAGATTTCAATCTGATATCGACTAGATTTCGATGTTTTTGTTGTTTTTTTTTTACTCCACAAAGTGGTAAAAGCCGTAGCTTTTCTTTCTGTGCGTTGTTTGCACTGCAGGTTCACCTGAAGTCGAGATCTTTTCTGAGGTTCGAGGATCCTTGGTTCTGGGAGAAGCTTTACTTTTCTCTACCTGATGTCAAAAAGAGAAAGGAGAATCAGGATAAGGAGAACATTGGGGATGACCCCAGAGATGAGGTGGATCATAATGACGTAGAGATACAAGCAAAGACCGCCATTAGAGCAATGCGCATTCTCACAGGAAAACATGTAGACGATGGCCGAGCAAACGTTGATGTTGATGTTTAGAAACTTTGACTGAACTCTGAGATGAATTCCACGTGTACACTGACATGGAAACTGAACGTGTACTAGTGCACGCTGGCAATAGTGGCCTGAAAGCTTAAGAGTGCCATGAGTGAATACTTTCAAGATGTAAGCTAGAGTATTCGAGTGAACACTAAGAGAAAGTTTAAAATGTCCAAATGCAAGTAAACACTGAGTTGAACGCTTAGAGTGTTGAAGTACAAACTGGTGTGAGTGCCAAGATGCCCCAGGAATACTGACAGAAAAGCTTAGTGTGTACTAGTGAACACTAACATAAAAGCTTAGATTATCCTAGTGAACAGTAATTTAAAAGCTTAGTGTCCAGTTGAACACCAACATAAAAGCTTAGCATCCCGCCGAACACTAACATAAAAGCTTAGAGTATCCTAGTGAACAGTAATATAAAAGCTTAGTGTCCAGTTGAACACCAACATAAAAGCTTAGCATCCCGCCGAACACTAACATATAAGCTTAGAGTATCCTAGTGAACACTAACATAAAAGCTTAGCATCCCACCGGCAAGTAACAAAAAAGCTT
Source organism: Elysia marginata (assembly GCA_019649035.1). Taxonomy (NCBI): domain Eukaryota; kingdom Metazoa; phylum Mollusca; class Gastropoda; family Plakobranchidae; genus Elysia; species Elysia marginata. Next base: position 263,249 of record BMAT01013178.1, on the reverse strand, counting down.
AGTGTCCCGAGGAACACTAACATATAAGCTTAGAGTATTCTAGTGAACACTAACATAAAAGCTTAGAGTATCCTAGTGTACACTAACATAAAAGCTTAGCATCCCACCGGCAAGTAACAAAAAAGCTTAGTGTCCCGAGGAACACTAACATATAAGCTTAGAGTATCCTAGTTCCTAGTGAACACTAACATAAAAGCTTAGCATCCCACCGAACACTAACATAAAAGCTTAGACTTAGAGTGCCCTAGTGAACACCAAAATTAAACTTGGATTGTTCTAGTTAAAAATGTCTGAGTAAAATCTAATGTTAAAGGTAAGATGTCTTGAATGATCTTTCACCTCCATCAGCCCAGACTGCCGTGGTGACGCAGTGACAACATTAAGGTTACAATATGTGAAGGCCTACATCCTGTATCTTGAACACTGACAGCCTGGCTTTCTCGAGGAATTATGATTACAAAAGAAATAGGCCTACACAATGTTTTTATTGAAAAAAATAATTTTAGATTTTCTTGAAAGCAATACATTATACATTTATACTATACATTTTTGCACACATTTTTAGTTCTACTGTATTTTACGTATGTACTAAAATTCAATATCTAAATACATATCCATACATGTATAATCTGTATATGATTTCGTGAAATGCTCAGAAATCTATGTTGAATCCGAAAGCATCAATTATTTACAATATACACACTATTATACATGTAGGTCTTTAAATTTTATTGTTGCATAATTTAGAATTATAATAGATGAATCACAAAGTATTGAAACAAGACCGCCAATGCGTATTGAATCGCGCAGATTAGATAATTTTCCTCAACTTTCCTGTGCTCTACATTTTGGCTTTCCAAAGCTTTGTTTTTATGAGTTGTTTGTAGGCTATACCAAATTGATCAAGCTGTTTTTTTTTCCTTCAATATTTCAAATCCAACTGCGGATTCATCTTTATGTGAGGAGTGCTTGAAAAGCCTGGCTATTCCAGGCCTGATGAATGATGTTGAAGAACTTAGGCAAACGGAGCTAGCTGCTTTCTAGTTATAGCCAAATGAAAACAGGGCGAATCTTGTCTCAATGTCGAACCACTTAATTCTAAACTAATGTTATTTTGAACTCAATTTATATTGTAAAATTACAATGTACAATTATTTGGCTTGAGTGTAATGATCTCCATAACAAACCGTCCTGCCGGTAAAATATCAAGTCAGTGCTACATGTAGTTGACAAAAAATATCAGACACCGGCTCTCATCCTAAAGGTTGAGTTTTCTGTCTCGGCTTTCATCTAAATTTTATTAACTGTTGTTGTTCTTTGTTTGATCATTCTCACCCTCATCGTGGTTATTCCATTATTATTTTTTTTATCAAATGTACATGTACAGAGAAAGCTAATGGGGCCTCTGTAACAGTACACTGAGTCTGAACATCGACTACAGATCTGAAACACCTGCTATTTCTCCCTATCACAAAATTTTTCAATGAAAGAGGGGCGCAACTCCTAATACCTCAACGGAGTTGTGTTCCTTCCCGCTGGATAGGTCGGCTGTCAAGGCTATGCGTACGCATTTTTATAATAGAAAGATATACATTTTCAGTCGCATACAATTAAGTTGCATAATTCCTTCATCTGCAAGTTTATTTTCCTGAGATTTCACCTGAATTGAGGAACCTGTTTCCTTGTTTCTCTTTGATTTTTAAAAACGTTTGAGGTTTTGTGACGTCCATTTTTTTAATCTATTGTAGGCTTTTTTACACAGCCCTAGAACTAAGAGAAACTGCCTTTCCAATTTAAACTGACTGTTAGATTGTTTCAGTTTGAATAATTTATTTCCTCAATTTCTAAAAGAATTTCCAAGTTATCACGAATCATGCATGCTACCCTGTAGGGGCAATCCCAAACCTGCTGTTAAGGCCAAACTAAGCAGTAAGCAGCTCAGACCATTAGTACCAACTTTTGAAGTAAACTATTCAAAGGGAAACAAAATTTATGCACCTCACCATCAATAGGGTTATTCCCCTTTTAGTAGGTGTGGAATTGCCTCGGGAAAAAGTATGGTGTGGAATCGACCCAGGTCACACTGTACATTTTTATTAATTTTAACAAGGCTCATTATACATCATAGGATTTTGAATGAGTCTGGTGTGTTTCACGGTTCTGTGCATGGCGGTAAAATATAAATAAATGTATTTTGCTTTTCTTCCTTCTAGATCTTTTTAACTTTGTTAATTCATTAATCTTATTGTTTAATGGAGTGTAGGCATACTAAGCCACGGCGATTTAAAGCCTGGTTCTCCCCCCCCCCCCCCCCAAGTATCTAGGACTAGTTTTTAGTTCTAACTTTATCTAGATCCAATATAGATCTAGCTTAAGAGTTGGAGTTCGAAAGAATTAGCGAAAAGAAAAAAAGGAAAAATATTTTTAAAAGTGAGCCGAATGACGTGTGTGAATAACATTAGCGTGGGCATTAACAGACCGTGCGTTTTAGGCAAGATCAAGATCTAGAGTTGCTGATTTTAGATGTAATTCTAATCACGGTCAGGCACGCTGTCACCCTTTTGGAGTAACTTGGGAAATATTGCCAGTATATCAGTTAAAAATAAATGTATCTCTACGCTACCTATGTATGTCATTTTAACTTTTATTCTATAACAGTCGTTATTTTGATTTTCAGAGTTCATGTAGTACAAAACTTTCGACTTAACCCTTTGTTGCATGAGGCCAGAGAAATGTTGGAATATGGATGAAACTTGTTTGTTTAAGTTCATTTTACTATTTTAGCATAAATACGGTAATCCACTTATAAAGTTAAAATTTCCATATTCCATCATTGAGACGGGTTATGAGTTTTTAAAAGCTTTTTGTGTGGAACTGTAAATCGCAGGCCTACATGTATGTACATTGTTGTAGATACTACGATTTAAGAAGCTACATTGATAAATCCAAAATAATGGACCTACTACAGTACTAAAGAAAGAGATTGATAGATAGATAGAGAGATCGTTTGTTTTGTGTGAACATCAAGGGAGATAACTACTTGAAAAGCTAACGCTAACTGTAAAAAAAAAAGCTAAAAACATAAATAATGCTCTACCTTTTTTCAGAACTTTAGTTCTTCTTGGCAATAAGTCAGGGTAAAAAGTTTGATTCCACTTCCCAGGGCAACTCTATAGGCCTACATCATGTACTTAAAATGATAAATATCTAGTCCACCTCGATTTTTATTGAAGCTAGGAACCAGCATTTTCTATAATTTACTTTTATCTCAAGTTACAAGTTGTGTAATAAAGTATGATTATCAGTGGCATACATGTTGGCGTATAGGAAATAAAATTGGTCTTTGTTAATACTTGACTGTGAGAACATTTATCTGAAGATAATAGTTTATATTTCATATAACATGTAATAAAAAATGTTGCAACTTTTAAACGTATCTTTAATGTTTGCTATCAATACTCGTATGTAGTGTTTGTTTTACCTGTTTAGTAAAAAATATATATTAAAATTTAGCCATGATGTTGATATATGTTACTGTTAGATGCAGGATAAGTACCGGTGTGGAACAGGTACGAACATGATTTTTGCAAACAAGAGCACAAAATATTTAGGCTTCTTTAAAAAAATCTGATTATTATGTTGGTGAAATAGACGTAAAGTGCACACATAAGAGAGATTTTTAAAAATTTCACTACAGTGCAATTCCTTTACAATCAACGCCTTTAACTTTAGGGAAACTCTTGCTCCGAGTTACATATACCCAAAACATTTTAAATCAAATATTCCTTTTTTACTGGTATTGTTAATTTTGTGACCTTTAAGCTTATTTTCAAAAGGACCTGTAAGTACGTCTTTTGCAAATGTCTATTGTTTGGGGTGCTAAATAGTACGTAGCTGATCATGTTGAAAAGCCCATTATACCAAAGTTTCCTCAACACTAACAGTGTGGCCAAATCTAACATGGCCGGACAAACGGCATTACTAGTCTTTTATTAGTTTTAATGTCTTGAGAGCAAGTTCATGCCTTTTGTCAGTCCACATTAAAAATGGTAAAGTACTGTAGAACTACTAAAAACTAGTGAAAAAAATGCATGCAACAACATACAGTTAGAAGATATGAAGACTGAAGCCAGAATTAGAAAAACCCTTCGCTCAGACCAACTGGCGTTTATTCTAGCCTGGTACAAGTAAAACAGTGTGAGCAACATGTGTCTCTGTAGCATTGCTGTTCACTTGAACAATGTTTCTCTTCTGTATAGAAAGACAGTGGAATTAGTGAACTGTTCAAGAACTTAGCTTCAAAGTTCAATGTGCAGCTATAAAACTATTGCTCTCACAGGATTTTTTCTGTGGTGCAGGAACTGCTTGAAACGTTACCGCGGTCTGTGCCCCCTGTACACCAAGAGTCTAATGTGTGCAACTTCCTCGTTGATTAAATAAATATAGAACAATACAGTCGGTTGATTACAGCTGACCTACAAGTCTGTTGGTGGAAAATATCCTTGATATTGAAATAACCCTCTTTCTAGAAACATTTGGCAGTCTCAACAAAAAAACCTCATAGTTTTAGTTTCATGCCTGATATTACTTTTAGGTAGTCAGAAAGTTTGTTAGATAACTCTAAATAAAGCAATTAATGCAAACTAAGAAGCTTTAAAAAATATAAGTAACTGCACATTGAAAGTAAATATTTCACACAAACAAAATGGGCTGCCAGGAATGTGTCACAGTAAGCATGATTTTATTCATTCACTTTACATTTCTAATTTCTCACATGTGTTTTTTTGAAGTAAAATTTTAAAAAATATGTATATTATAACATGAAAAAAAGGAAATATGGATCTGCTTAAATTGAAATAAAATAAATTTCTGACAAAAACATTTAGTGTAAACAATCTATACACAAACGACAGAATAATTTTACCATAAGCCAAACAGCTGGGTACCATTCAATCTTACAGTTTTCTTTGCAGAGACAACACACTTACAGGCAGGCCTAAAAATATCAGAGAAAAAACCCTTAACAACCCATGGCCTTCCATAAATGAAACACTAATGGAACTCAGCACATTCTGCACTCACTCTCTACTAATGCATACATGCATGTATAATATGTTATAATATACATGTGATTATCAAAAGTTCAACGTACAAAAACCATTCAGCCATCAACTTAACCAACTTACCAAGTCACAGTCTTGTTTGATTGATCAATGCCACAATTATCAGGGTTTGCGAGAACAAAAGAAAGACACTATCTTATACAGTTAGCCTAGTGCTTTACTAGTGCTTTTCCTATAACAAACCCATTTGATTATTTAAGGAGAATTCCAGCCCTATGCCAATGACCTTGGCATAACAGGATAAGCAATACATACACAATTGAATACATAATTGCGTATGAGATGTGACTTGGTCGAGTTAATTAAAAACGAACAAACAACAACATGAACATTCAATACAAAGTGACGGCAATGTGCTATGTATGGCGGTAGGTAGATTAGTGCTGGGGTACGCTGGTGTGTTGCTGACCTGTCCCTCCTGTCCCACAGAGGCACGTCAATCCAGACAAATAGACACCATGCCGGCTGTAGCACCCCCAGGCCAGGCCCTGCGTCATCAAGCACTGGACTGGGTCATGTAGCGGTAAGTGAAGGCCACGGCCAACGCCACACCAACAGGGAGAATCCAGCCTGTCCAGGAGGGGCTAAACACAGACACAGAGAGAGAGACAAAGAGGAAATCACATGAAACTAAACATAGAGGGAATGGCAAAACTATAGTAGATCAACTCTGACTCATGAGGCAAACTTTATGTATCTGGTGGAAAGAGGAGCATATCTGGTGCAAGCAATGATATGCTACGTATACATACAAAACAACACAGCCAGGTTAGTTCTTAAAAAGAAACAACTATGATCATATAACCCCATTATTGCATAAATTACACTGGCTGTCAATCAAAGTTAGAATTGAGTATAAACTAGCAGTTATTTGTTTCAAAAACATTATCAGTCATTCCCTTCTTACACATCAGATATTTGGTTCCCTCTACCCCATCAAGGGCATTGAGATCTAGCAATTCTAAGAAATTTTTATTTTAACTCCTAGAATTCATTTAAAAAGGTGACGGGAATAGAGCCGTTTTTTTCTCTAGTACATCAAATCCCTTTGGGCCCGAATACATGAAACAAGTTTATTTTATCCAAAGTTTATATTAAGCAGGAAATTTTTTTTTCTTTAAAAAAGTAAAGGGGTTAAAAAAAATTGATATCTTAAGTGAACTCTACTGTGTTTGGAATGATGTGCCTAAATTTTTTAGGCAAACAACAGACCTAAACATTTTTTTAAATTACTGGAGACCCATCTTTTTCACTGATTTCAGACATAAGTTATGCAGGTCTTGGACCACGTCATAGTGATATATTCACGTTTATTTTTGACTTTTATAAGTGCAAGCAATTGGCAGATCTATTTTTGTATTGGAATCGTGCAATTGAATATGTGTAAGTAAAGCGCCTAGAGTTAGCTTCTGTTGGAGTAGGTGCTTTTCACTGGTGAAATCAGCAAAATACAACAAATATGTAGGAGTACACTAAATTCAAACTTGACAGTTCAAATCTATTTTGGGACCCTAACTTGTACTTTTTTTTTCTTTGCCAAGTACCCTCAAACTTTAAATTTTTATATTTCCAATTGAATCAGCTGCCCCAAACATGACTTGAGTGGACTGCACTGAACATGTATACTAAGTTACATACAAATATGTAGGCCCACATTGTAAGGCTAAAAAAAGAAAAGCCATTATGAAGACAACATCATACCCATAAGTAAGGTCATTTTATCCTTTTTCTTCATAGCCTCTATGATTTAAAAAATGAGGGAAGATACAAAACTCGTGTGTATGTAAATGTAACAATCTACACCCGTTTCGTCTTCATGAACACACACACACAATCGCTTAAAAAGGGCCAAACAGTGTACTAATCCATTCTGCTTTTTTCAAAGCTTTCACCTGTTGTTCACTTACGTTGTCCTTAGACAGGCGGGTAAATAAAACCTTTGAATTCGATAGTTTAGAACAGTAGTGACGTCATGACGATGCTTACTGTCATGATGTCAGCTGCTCTGATTATACCAACCGGAATTTCTGTATTAATAGAGCAATACCACCCCCCCACACACACACTCTTTTTTCTCTGAATTCTTGCAATTAGCTGCCCGAGTTTTACAGCAAGGCAGTTTGTTAAAACAGCAAATAAGGGAAAGATAAAGGGAGTGGGAGTGAGAGAGAGACGGAGAGGAAAGAGAGAGAGAGTGAGAGGGGGAGCAGGTGTAAAGTTGAAAGCCATGCTGTGCCCATAGCAGGCATCGAGCTTAGTCCTCCTAGCTAACAATACAACATAATGACATTCTTCAACCACAGCTCTGGACACAACACACAAAAAATGTGATGTCTTTATAAGTTTACCATCATATAACATTTCAATTACAATGCTTCATCCGTTTCTTTTGTGCGTTTTTAATACAAAGCGAAGGTTATGGAACAAAAAACAAAAATTAAACTAAAAACAAACCAGAATTGACTTTAAATGACAACATGTTCTCCGTAGTGTACTTGTGAGAGAGCCAATGTTCTTGATACAATGTACTCGTACAAACACACAGTTTTCCAAGACACTTATTAATGTATGGAATCTGCAATGGATACCCCCCCCCCCACACACACACAATTTAAAGTGGATTGAATAATACTTCGTATCACATTTCAGGGATGCCAAGTGATTTTCTTTAAAAACCTGAAAATGAGCCTAACATTGCATCTTACATATTAAAATATGACACACTCACAAATGTTGTGCAATAAACAATAAATGGATGAAAAAACATGAAAACCTGACACGCATCATTAGGACAAAATAAGCTTGCCAAAATTAGTTATTAAAATGTAGTTAGCACGCCACTGCTTCTGAAACTAAACCACAAGTCACAACAGTTCACCAATTTGCTTACAATTTACATTCTCTCAATGAGTCCCCAAACCATTCCTTTGTCCAGCTGAGTGCAGTGTTTATACACTCCTAAGCAGTAAAGCTGTCTAGAATGGAACATTGAGCGGTTATATATTCTCTTTACTCTGTGACAATGAAACTTTACTACAGTACTATAGTACATGACTCGCACTGCATCACTCACCTGTTTTGTGAAGAGGATGTCCCAGTTGGTCCGGTGTTGGTCTGAGGAAAGAGCAGTTTCAAAGTTTGGTTGTTTTCACTATACATTGGACGCTGGCCGTGCATATATCATTTTAGAGAATGTACTTAGAGGTAAGTGGATAGTCATTTTTATTGTCAGCATGTCGGAGAAGAAGAAGAAGAAGAAGAAGAAGAAGAAGAAGAAGAAGAAGAGGTTATTGGAGACAGCCTTGTGTAAGTGTAAAAAGGATTTAAAAAAAAAGCAAGACAAAGAGCAACAACCAAAATCGCCATTAACCCTAGCCCCAAATGGCATGTGATCACAAAGCCACTTTATCATTTCTTTATCGTTGTTCTATTAGCCTTCTTGCTCTTTTAAAAACCGTAACTGCTGTAACAGCATTGGTGTAAAATCTGAGGTCACAAATAATACTCACTGCGTAGGTCTTTGAAGAGCGGTCATCCTGTAAAATAAAGAAAAAAAATTAAAATAATATAGGTACTGATTGTGATATTACAGTGAAATCCTGATAAAGTCAACACGTCGGGACCGAAACAAAATGTGTTGACCTTACGCAAGAGTTGACTTTAACCATTACAAAAGTATAAAGAAATGCAAAATGGGACTGCCAAACATAGTTAACCTTGAGCAAGTCAGAGTTTCCCTTAAAGGTGTTGTTTTAAATAAATTCCACTGTAATTGTTTTTGTATTATATTCCTCCCAATCAATTATCATAATCGCTACTTTGGGTTGAATTTTCAGACTTATACACCACCAATTACTTTACAGGTCCCCCCCCATCCCCGTCCTCACACACACACACACACACACGCACACACAAATATTCGTGGCATGGTGTTTCACAAGACAACAAAAACTCTTATGGGTGAAAAAGTTATTGATATTATAAAATTCCCCTTCGGAACTCAGCGAAAACTGAACAAAAATGATAAGTTTCGTTTAAGATAGGTGTATAACTTATTTCCTTCTCTGAGTGGTACAGATGTTCACACCAGGCACTTTAGCAGCGGCGATCATGGTTGGAAATGGCAGGTGCTGATTGATCAGGTGACAAAACGACTTAATTGTATTCTTGTTCTGGTAATTGCTAATGTTACAAATCTCGACACAGTGTACAGCTATTAGTGCAACTGTATCCGCGTGCTGACAACTTGCCTCTGTATCTCACATACATCTGTGAAAAGCTTGACGAACAGGGAATCACGAACTGAAGTGAACAAAGTAGAACAACCCGCCTAGCCTGGTCCGTTTCGCTTGGTTTTGTTAACTTGTACATTATATTATATCCCAGATACAATTTCAAACTGGCAAGTCTGCTTAACTCATGGTATTTATTGTTACTTTGTTCAAGGTGGGCGTTTTAAATTCTACTTATAACAGGATAATGGTGACAAGTAATTGGGAAACCTAGCTACTAGTTACTATAACATTTATATGTCGCATACCTGTAGTGCATCGTAACATTTCCCCTGGAAATAAGAGCATGAATAGACAATAATCTATGAAAGATACATTTAAACGCTTTCTATCAGTGTGTACCTCTATTATATACAGGACCAACATCTTTAAAAAAAAAATCAGGTTATTCGTACAAAAACTTTCTGAGCAAGCCTTGTTCAATGCTACTTTGAGAAAACAACCAATAAAGTTTTAGAAATAAGATTTTTTTTTCAAACTTGTGCAAGTGGAATAATCTTATTTTATCAATATCACTATAATATCATGTTCAAATAAAAAATAAATGGACAATCTGAGGAAACCCATAAAAATACTCTTTTCAGTGTAATTCTGTGGGATTTCGTGTTTGTGGGCTAAAATCTTGTGCAGTCTTTGTTTTTGGACAAAATTTGCCGAGGTAGGGGATAGGAAATTGCAAATCTAACTTCTTTATGACATTTCTTAAACGTTTTGAAGCACTGGAATGCATTAGAGACATATTTTACTGATTGAAAATCAAATTATCGGAACACAGAATTGATGGCCGAAATTCGCTAAAATTGAGAAGCCCAGCTCAGTGAACACATTGGGCCGAAAGCAGACTGGCTTAGATCTGTCCGATGTGCATGTAAAATTTCAACATGCGCAATTACGCATGCTTACTGGCTAAACGCTTTCCCGACTCTCAGGAAAAGGTGTCCAGCGTGCCACTTCTACACCCCGTTCCGCATGTTCCGGTTTTGCCTCCTGCGCTAAAATCTGTCGATCGGCAGGCTATGCTGAAGCCAACTGAGCTGGTCGCCATGTTTTGTTTTTTTTGTGCCTCGTTTCAAATTTTTGAAGACGGTCCGGTCTATTTAACACATGAGGGGTTTAGTTCTTTTAGATTATAATAGGCACGCAGTGAGAATGTAGATGATAGTGAAGAAAAAGACGAAGAAGAATAGACATAGAGAGAGACAGGGAGAGAGAGAGAGAGAGAGAGAGAGAGAGAGAGAGAGAGAGAGAGAGAGAGCGTACAGTGGGAGTAGCGCCAGGTATTATAATGCAGAAAAAAGATTGGTAGGCCTATGATAGGAATAGGAATGTTTTTTGTCATAGCTTCAGAAGATACAAGTCCAAGAAAACTGGGCAGTCTCAACGTTCTTGCAAGAGTCAGCGACACAGACATAGGCGTTCTACGACAAAAATAAGGGGGGGGGAGGAGATGATGACACTACTGTTTGTTAAAAGTAATTTTTAAAGTCTGCCAGCTTTATTTTTGTTTAACATGGGAAATGGGACCGTTTTAAACTAGTCACTACGAGTAGAACCTGCATAATGCTAAGACCGTACAACACCTTTCTCCTTCTGGCTTATACAATATATGAAAATATTGAGCGGAGGTAAATTAAATCACTGGTCCACGTGCGTGATTGTCATTGTTAATTTGAAATGCAACACAAACGGCAGCCACCACTGTCCTTTCCAATGGAAGCAACGCGTGAAATGAGTAGTGTTAGTATTGATTCAGACGTGGCGACATTGCTGACGGCATCATCATATACACACAAAATGCCATGTTCTACTAGAAGTACTAGCAACAGGTCATGGTCGCGTCGTGGATATTCAGCTTTGGATCAAGAGATGCAAGGTTTTAATTATGGCTTACTCAGGTTTAGCAAGGTTTCGTTTCCAGAAACCGATAATAGGTGAGCACTCGGCTATTAGCAGTAATGGTAATGGTTTGTCATGAAACCTATGCAGATCTGCCACTCCTCCGAATGAAAGATCAGTATATATATGAGCTAAAAAAATCAGTACTCAGGGGAAAAAAATCTGTGAGACCATGTACCGGTACGAACAAACCCTGGCTGGCACTCTTCCAGTAAAAGCACTTGCAATTCAATTTTCATGTGGCCATCTTGATTTAAATTGTTTAATACACAAAATGTATAGCAGTTCATAAACAACCACGCTCCATTAATTTTTAGTACAGTGGGCCTTCTGTAAACTATTTTAGTACGTAAACTGACACCATAATATTCAGATTTAAAAAATATAAACAAAAAACTGGGAAGTTAACTCTGAAGTTTGGGCCATTGAATGGTAGTTGCTAAGCAGTAAAAAAATCAGTGTTCTGTCATAAAAAATCAGAAAATCAATAATTTCTAATAGGTAAGAAATCTGTATAAGACTAATTTAATCTGCATTATTGGCAGGTTTGCCTATGCCAAGCGCATGAAGCACCTGGGTGCATTTCTAAACTACATAAAAACGACAAATTGGGTGTCATGTTTATCACTTGCTCTATCAGCGGGGCAGAATCTTTCAGTCAGGTAGGGGCATGCGGCGCAGCAAGTTGTATCGCCAAAAGAAAGAAAGCTCGTGTTGGTTATAAATTGGATTTCAACAGAGCTCAACGTCCAGGGTAGACCCGTCTACACAGTAGGCCTAAACGCTAGCTCGCCACCAACGCGAATACGTGTAGACAAGAATGCTACACATTGGAATGATTGGTAAAGTTTATCATCTTGCAGGCCTACAGCACATTGACATGTGCGGTGCGAAAAAAAATAAAAACGCTGATTATCCTACTTGTGCACAAGTACTCACGTTAATCTCGAGCTATCTAGCGTTTAGTCTGTTCTCGGCTTAACGCAACTGTCGTCGGTTACATCTTTTTGAATACCCTTTGAAGTATTTCGACGTCCCCTTGGCCTCCCAATGAGGCTGCTATACACACTTAAACAAAAATATACCCCGGTGTTGGAGAATACAATTGCGCTAACACAACTTTATTACACACCTGTAGAAATGAGCAGTAAAACGTTTGAGGGTCTGCAAGAGATTCAGATAAACCCAAAGAACGTTCTGTTGATGTTGTGCTTACACTCGTGGTTCAGAGATAATTGCTAGAATAGTCAAATAGAAGATATTCTGACCTAGGCATAGGCATCTTGAAGAAAGCTGGACATAACTTTTGATACATCCCTGATTCTTGACAAGTTCTAGGTTCGACTTTGCAAGTGACACTCTCTACATCAAGGCATTTTATTAAACATTAGAAAACCGTTACAAACAGCAATGTTGTTAATTCGCTATTTGACAGTACCGCATACGGTAAATTATCAGCCAGAGGAAAGTTCAAGTGTTAGGGATGTCTCACGATTCTGGTAAGACTAAGGGGTTTATGTCGAAGCGGAAGAGTGCATCTGAAAAAGGTAGACCTAGATTTTAAATGGACTTCATGGGTGAATTTTGAGTTCGATGTTTTACTATTTATTTGCAATTTTATCGAGATGACATGTCCCCGAGACCCTAAGAAAACAAGGAAAAAGTAATTTAGGGTGTTGAATTACAAAAAAGGGGCGCTACTCTTGCTGTACCGTTACTCTTAAGGACGCACAACAATCACGTGCTGAAGCTACTACATGTATAACTAAGTCGAAGGTTCGAATCCCACCAAACTCAAGCATGTTGCAGTCATTTTCGCTTACACGTCACACCTAACTTCAATCCACTTGGTAATTTCATACTTGAAAATTTTCGCTCATTAAACTATTTAAAGACAATCAAGTGACCTACCGGGTGAAGGTCGCCAACAAAGTAGTCCTCCATGAGATCCCTGGCGTCTGTGGAGTGACCAACGTCCTCGAAGGCTTCCGTGGCGTCGCCACCTGCAGGCAAAACATAGCACACCAAACTGATCACAAAGTCATTACTGCTAACAAATACATTACTGATCTCAAGCTGTTTCAACTAAATTTACTGATCACAAACTGTTTCAACTAACGTTACTGATTACACACTGTTTTAAACAACGTCATTGATCACAAACTGTTTCTGACAACGTTATTGATCATGAAGTCGTTGTTTTTGCGAAAAAAGTTTACAAAGCCACCACTTTTACGAAGTCATTACCGCTTACAAAAACGTTAGTGATTACAAAGTCATAAGTGTCTGCTACTGATGTGGTCATTAAAGAAAGACACTCGCGTGCATCACACATTTATTCGACGTCTTAGGTTATTCACGAGAAATTTCTTTTGTCTCGTTAGTGTTCGCAAAAAAAAACTTTTCAAAACGTGAGAGAGAGAGAGAGAGAGAGAGAGAGAGAGAGAACATTGTACTACAAATGTGTAGTTCTAAACTACAACCCTTTAAATGACTTTTTTTTGCCAGTTCCGAAAATCCATGAAATACTGCAGAATTCTATTATAGCGCTTAAAATAAAAATTATATTTGTATTACATTGTACATGTATATGAATGTCGATAAGCTTACCTGCTTGCTCCAACAACACCTCTTCTCCGCCAGGGTGCTGGTAAGAAAAAAAAAAAAAATAATCAAATTATTACGAACGGTCATTGATCTAAAAACGGTAAAACTATGGTACTTCAAACATTTAAACACATATAACATACACGATAAGGGCTAATTAAGACGCTGGAGATATTCTTGACTTTCTAAAGCAAACTGATAGAAAAGTTACCAGGATTGTAGATTGTAGATTTGCACAAAATTGTTCGGGCTGATTAAAGAGATGGAAAGACACACTCACAGTTCAGAAATTGGACAAAAAGACGGGTTGAGGGGAAGGAGAAAACAGACTAAGGATCCCGGACGATTGGGGCTGAGAGGAAGGAGAAAACAGACTAGGGACCCCGGGCGATTTGGGTTGGGAGGCAGGAGAAAACAGACTAGGGACCCCGGGCGATTAGGGTTGGGTGGAAGGAG
>BMAT01013178.1:214683-226401 GCA_019649035.1 Elysia marginata | reverse complement strand
GATAAAGCGTAAACATATTTAGGCAACAGAGTGTTTAAAAAAAATCTTATTGTGTTTCACTTTTCTTTAAATGCAAATCATTATTGAGTATTCTCTTTTATATATAAGTAAAAGTGGCTATTGGAGGAAAATCAATTTCTTTTTTTTTTTTTTGGAATGGGGGGTAGGGGTAGAGTTGACAGTTGGTAGAGAATTTCAAGCATTCTCCTATTTTGAAAGATAAGTTAGTGAAAGAATAAAGTCGCAGGGCGAGAAAAGAAAACAAGACAGTGGTGGTAGGATTGTTGAGGCTGCAAACTTGGCCACAAAATATTCAGCTGAACACTATAAAATTCTCCTCCTACGGCACCAAGAAAAAAAAAGAGAGAATTGATGTTGAAGTCCATATTGTAGAAATGTTAGACCTACATGAATGTTTAAAATGCATTTATATCTTATTTTATTTCTCAATCTGGGCCATTTTCCTTTTGGGGTTTAGAGTAGATCTAGATTTAGACCAGACACTAGATTCGGCTAACATTAAGAATCCGCTGCCAGCCCCCTTGATCTGAATTTGGGTGGGCAAAACTTAATTCAATAATAACTGATTTAATTAGAATACAGATGTGACTGACTCTGAATTGAAAAATTGAATCAATGTGTTTTCCAGCATGTTTATTTTAGTAGTTCATGATGCAAATTTCCTGTAAGTAGTTCCATCTAGTAGATTACTTTATCAGTTATTACTACCACTGTGGCTTTGTTTTGTTTGTTTCGGATAAATCGTTTAAGAAGAATTTTTGATTAAAGTACTCTCTGCACATCAACAAGTAGTTGATGCAATTACTGCAGAATTAAATTTGTCCAGCCAATGCAAGTCAATTTCAGATTGTAGAGGCTGGCATGAGATTCTTAACGTTTGCCATAAATTCTAGTCTAGATGTAATCTAGATCAGATTTGTTTATATGAGCCATTGACAAAAGGTGGTGTTAGCCTACCCCACCAGTTGGCAAATGAAAATGATAAGAAATTAGAGCAGTCTGTACTGTTTGCTACTTTGGTTTCCGGTAATAAATATTTTAAGAGATATTTAAGATATTTTCCAGTGGTTAGTGCACCTTGAACTACTCATTATTTGTATTTGAAGTGAAGGTCTTCAATGTTTTTCCTTTTACATCAGTGGATTTACTATTTAAAAATATGTCTTTTCCCCAAAAAATGTCTTCAATAGGTGCGTCAAAGGTTGCTTTGAGTATTTTACATTGTTTTGTCATGTTTGTGTTAGTTCCGAACTGAGAATACAGGGCTATAAAATTTTATGTCAGCTGCCACTGTCCATGTCCAACAAAACAGTGACTTATTTTCAAGTTATGCAAGAACCTAAGCAATGTGTTTATATTCTCTCATGCGAGAACGTAAACACTTCCCTGGGAGAAATATGATCATGTATAAAAAAAATCCAAAAAGATTGAAGAGTTACATAATCAAGCTATTAATTAGAACAAATCTCATGCTTATTACTTTTTATACTTAGAGAAGAGATTAAAAAATAAAAAGGAAAAATATTCCATCGCTATAGACTGACTAACCTTTGTGTTCTGCAGCAGCTGTAGACTCTGACCTCATGGATGCACCAATGAAGACACCATGCTGCCAGTTGAAAGACTCATACACGAGTGGAACACCTTTAGGTCTGCGCCCACCGAAGACGATAGCATCGATTGGCACGCCTTTAGGATCTTCCCACAGCGGATCCATGATGGGACATTGTGCTGCTGGCGTACAGAACCTGAGCACACAAAAAACAACAGAATAGTGTCAAAGTAAGCATGAGATAAAGGACAAGAAGAAAGCTGAGGGAAACTGAGCAGACAGGACCCAAAAAAAAAACAAACAAAACAAAAGCAAAACCAAAAAGCAAGGTATCGGACCCTATCACATTAAAATTGTTTGCAAAAATTCAGTCCTGTCTCGCATCAGCAATGGATTTGAAAATACGTTTAAAATGGCTTTCATGCAATTTACAATTACAAGATGTCCTAATACTTGACATTTAAGCAATGCATTTTGCAAAACCCGCATGTAAAAACTTCCTTAATATCATCCTGGTTCTCTAAATTACTCAATATTTTATGACTTTGAACAATAAAAAAAAATATTAAAAGAAAATAATGATATTAAAAGAAAATAATGTACTTTTAAATATTTTGTCAAAATAAAAATTTTAACAGGTGACTGAAAAGTAATTTAATAAAAACAAAGTTAGTACCGGTATTAGATTTTCCTTTGCTATGACAAGAACAATAAATGTAAAAATATATGAGAGAATATAAGTTTCACTGACTTGTCATAGCTAGATGTTGACATAGATTTTTTATTACTCTTGCTGTAAGGATATTTAAAAAACCCACCTTGAGTTAGGATGGGCTGCAGGCCTGTCTGTATTGTCTTTTTTCCAGTCTTCATCTCCAAGCCATGAGCGTATTCTCACATTTGGGTCGACTTCTGACTCAAGACCTTCCCAGAACACACCACCATCACTGGTCTCAGCAACGTTTGTGAAGACAGTGTTACGCAGACAGGTCTCCATGGCTATAGGGTTGGTCTTCATTGACGTGCCTGGTGAAAGTGAAGACGACATACAGCATAATTATTTCAGTTTATTCTTACATATTTACTTCAAAAGCCACCTGGAAAAAAAAAGATAAAAGCTTGAAAGAGCTGCCTCCTGTCCTACTTTCAGGAAAAAAAACAATTGCAAAAAAAAAAAAAGAGAGAAAAAAGGACGCCAGGCCATTCTGATAAAAAGAGCTAACAACCCTGATAGTTCTTTAATCAAAGTCAATGACTCGCACTCTGAGAATGACATGGTTTTAATTCCACTCTTTGGAGAAATTGAGTGACATACAATACACCATGCTCCTTCTACAACAGCTTTCTTTGTTTTGCCAAGGAATTGAGGTAAGTTGAAATTAGTTTTGGTGCTTTCTCACAATTTCAAAATATCATTTACTTGCAAAACTGTGCACTGCTAAAATTTAAGTTTTTTTTCTCAAAGCTGTGCTTAATGAAGATAGAATCTTGTCATTTTCAGTGTATAAGTTATCATATTGACGTAGCGAAGAACCTCTCACTTTTCAGGGTTCTATGACTCACCTGGGGCGACACCAAAGAAGCCAGCCTCTGGATTGATGGCTCTGAGCACACCGTTCTCGTCAAACCTCATCCAGGCAATGTCATCTCCAACACATGTCACTTTGTAGTTGGGCAAGCTCGGCGTCATCATTGCCAAGTTGGTCTTGCCACACGCGCTGGGGAAAGCCGCCGCAATGTAGCGTTTCTTGCCTGTATCCAGGTTTTCTAAGCCAAGAATCTGGAAAATGCATTTTGACACATTAGTGAAAATTTTTTTATATGGTAGGTTAAGTTACCCACATATGAATACTCACTACTTGCAAAACTGAACGTTTGAACTGCCAGTTTAAGGCAATGAATTACTGGCATATATTCCATTGGAATTTGATTTTTGAGAAGTGAATACAGAAATTGTGCAACACTAAACTCTCTATATTTCTTATTTACATGTTCCTAATGAAATCTTTTACACTCTTGAAATGACATATATACAACTTCAGCTTGTTTTACCTACTCTGGATCACAAAGTACCAGGGGATGGAGGAATCAAATACCAAACCATTGTTACCACTAACCTGAACCAATGAGCTACTTAGACTGACTAGAATGGTCCACAAGAATAAAAGTCGGTGCGTATTGCTTCAACCAACATCAAAGTTACTAAAGGGCTTTCAACACAAAGCATTAAATATCACATATGTGAATCTTATAGTGGCCAACCCTATCATTCTGTGACAGTCAGGAAGTTTACCATTCAAAGGGTTAAAATAATCTGAAAATTTTTAAAAAGTACTTTTAGGCATAGAATCCATTTAATTTGTAATAACTACCTCTACACTCTAAAGCTACATAAAAAAAATAATCAAAATCAACAAAATATGAAAAATGAATAGAGTAAATCAGCCATGAAATGAAAAACAAATAACTTTTTTTTGTCTTTGCCAATTCACAAAAAATAAGACTTTTTAGCATACAACCTTGCTCCCTTATTTCTACACAAATGCTTTCTATTATCTCTAAATATCTAAGACTGGTGTTGAGACATAGATGTACCGGGTGTATATACACATTTTTTTTTGGTCACTTCATATCTTGTTCAGATTATTAACTTGCAATAATACTTGTTCACTTTGACATCTCATGGTGGTTTTGCTTAATTAAAAGCTTATTGCTGGGTCTAGGTTTAAGTTTTTTCACATTGTTGGTATAAAGTGTACCTGCTGCACTTGGGCTTTCAATGGACAGTAAAAGATCTTGTCAGTATGCTAGAATGATGTATTTTTAATGCTGCTCCTCTGTGTGTTGAAAAACTAATTTGGTCAGTTATGGCATGATGGAAAACTCTTGTCCAGCACTTTAAGTACCATATTAGATTAGGCATTATATATATAAAATGCTTTTTACTTTGCTTTTCTTCAAAGAACTCACCAACATGTGCTCTGCCAACCAGCCCTCCTCCCTACCAATGTTTGAGCCGAGACGCAGGGCGAGACACTTTTTGCCGAGTAGTGAGTTTCCTCCGTAGCCACTGCCGAATGAGTGGATCTCGTTCTTGTGTGGGAGATGAGCAATGAGGGTCATCTTGGGATAGCATGGCCAGTTGTTGTGTAGTGGAGCTAAAGGAGACAACATAACAGACGGTGCACTATAAGCTTCACACACCTTATCTAATTCTCTGTCTTGCGACCAGTCCAAGTGACTTGTAGGTCTTAAATTTCAGTTTCACAGAACCCAAATTAAAAGTAAATTTAGTCCACTTTGTTTCTATATTTTGCATCAAAATAGATTATGATATCTTTCACCAAAATTTTTATATTTTCATGTTTCATGTAATTGTTCATTTTTGGATGTTAAGAAAAATGCCTTGTTCAAAACTATCAAAGCCTTGCAATGTGAACATTGTGATATCTAACTATTGGGACTGGTCTGGAGACATTCATTTTGTAAGCTATAAATACATTACATATAATTAAGTTTCAGAAAAAACAAAATTAGAGCCTGATAGAAAATTTAGCTGAACAGGAAAAATTTTTTAACTTGTATTAAGCAAAATTCTATAAACCGCATCAATTATTTTATACATATAAATTTCTGTTTGGACAGGGTGATTTCTAGGAGAAAAGATATTTAAGCACCAAAGACCATATTTAACCGAGGGAATTTGTATTTTTTAATTTAAGTTTAACATAATTTTCCCATATAATTATTCATTTTTCCCTAATATTTTCTGAAACTGTTGAACAACTAAAGGCTTGCAGTTGGAACTTTTTATATTTCTTTACAGCAAACTCACAGAGGACATAAAATAACTCTTGTTGGTATAAGCTCGTTTAAGAGGAGCAGTGAGCCATGAAAAGGCATAGTAACTGGGCAGAAAGGGCAAAACTTAGGTCGAAATTCCACCAAGACTAGAGGTCCAGATAGAATATTGTTACTGTTGTATTTGTTTGCTTTTGTAATTAAACTTCTGTTAACAGCTGTGAAAGACATTGTCAATGTATGGCTTAATTGTACCTGTTTGCACTATCTGATCTTGGTCACCTTTTTTAACAAATGACCAGAGAAGAAATGTTTAAAATAACGCTGACAAGAGATGACCTATTTCTAGCTACAGTTTCTACTTGAGTGGAAAGTAGAGTGGCACACACAATCAAACTTACATGTTAGCGGCAATGGACGGCCGACCGAGTGGAGACACTTGATAAAGCTTCCATCACCCAATGCCTCAAGGACTTGTTCACCCATGCGTGTCATGATACGCATGCTGGCGACAACGTATGCTGAGTCTGTGAGTTGAATTCCAATCTTAGAAAGAGGTGAACCCACAGGTCCCATACTAAATGGAATCACGAACATGGTGCGACCTGAATACACCACAATAGAGAAACAAAGGTATGGTAATGAGTGAGTCTGCAGTGCACAACCAGAAACAAACAACAAAATAAAGCAATTTAGCTCCAGTAATTTAAGACTCGCTTTGCAGTATTTCCCCAAACAATGAAGAATTTGTAATGAAAGCAAGAACCGACAAAAATATGACCTGTAACTTCGGCTGGCAGGTATCAGAAAACCACACGCAATGCAGAAGGTCTTAAGTCATAAAACATTTGGCTTCTTTGAAATAGACATTATATTGCTCTAAAATAACGGTACTTCCCTTAACAAACAGTAGAAAATTTGTGCCTTTTTCAAAGAGTCTTTCATGTTTCAAAAACTTCACTTTTCATTAGAGGGATTTATTAAATCTTAAAATATACATGTATTTTCAAAGATCCACTCCACATTTTGTAAGAAGACGAAAGAGTGGTGTTAGGTAACTAGTTACTCCCTTCATTGACAGAATATTTCCTCCCTGTCTATTCAAACAATAATATTTTTGCCCAGGTATTTTAGTATTTTAGACTCAACATTAGTACTTCAGCATTTAGAGATACTCTATTCTTTCAGTTTTAAGCTTTAGAAAAGGAGCCTAGTAGGAAATAGTGAAGACCAGCATTTTTTTCACTTCCTGTCTTGCAACTTAAATAAACAGAATTCATAACATCTTTCTACAAACCATTGGAAATTTCTTACAATTTTAATAGGAAGCTCCTAGATTTGCACTGTTCAAAATATTGCCTTGTAAAATAAAAATTTCTGACATGGGACCTCATTTGGAGTGGTACGAGACATATTATTGTAAGAAACAGACTCAGAACTCCAGTATTCTACTCTTCCTGGCCAGTGAGGGAGAAAGTCTCACCTTTCATACAGTCTGGGAAGCGCATGTTTAGCTCATTGTCCATATCCTCAGGGTCCATCCAGTTGCCGAGCTGGCTCTTAGCTCCAAACTTTGGGGTCGGCACTGTGTCCCGCTTGAGGGGGGTTGAGATGTAGGTCAGCCGCTCCACTCGGGCAACATCGGCTGGGTCAGTGCGCGCCAACCAACTGGAGTGGAGAGAAGAGTGCATTAGTGAACACAGTCTTCAGTTACAACGAGGATCTTGAGTGTGAAATTGAAATCTTCTATATGAGTTATGACTCTATTTGAAACAAAGCTGCATTTTTCCTAGCAGTTGATAAGTGAGAAATTGCTTGGTGTAACAGAGGTTCTTTTAAAAAACGATAACTGTATACAACACATGTATACATGTAGATGATTGGTTGTGACAGTTGACTTATCTGCACAGGCTAAGCCCAAACTCATGATTTATGTTATTACCCTGCCAAGTGCAGTCCACAGACCATTGGGTCTAAACTAAAGTCAGCCTGACTTATTATCTCCTTACTTGTCCACGCTCTCTCTCCCTGTGTATCCATCAATTTATTTATTAAACACTAACAGTCTATCCGCCTACATGTATATCCATAAGTTCTTGAAAGGGCAAATGGAAAAATCTTTATACATAACAAAACACATGAAAAATTCAATCACGTTAATGAAATAGGGGACACAAATGAAGATTTCTGGTAAATATGAGGTACGTTTAGACAGAGAAAAAGGATGGGGGTTAAGAGAGTTTTTTCTATGTGTGTGAGCTGGATTGATGAAAATTATACGTGCAACCTCAAGAGAGGAAAGTGTACAGAACATGAAGAAAATTATGTTAGAATACATACACCTGCCTGTAAACCTAATTCTAATGCACAGACACAAAATTAAAAAGTTTCTTTGATTCGCTAGAGAGGAGACACAAAATTGAAAAGTTGCCACCAATAGAATTAAAGATGAACAAAAAAATCAAAGAGGCAGAGGAGTGGTCCAAGATTCCTGGTACCATAGGCCACACTGTAGCGTTGTGGTCTAGTGGTTAATCTACCAGATTGGCTTTTAACCCTTGGGAAAGGCTTTCTAATTGCACACATATTTACATATTGTTTTCCCAATGTAGGCAATTAATGAGTACCCGGCTGAAGGCAGCAAAAGTTTAAAAATAAAATTTAATGATGCATTTAAACATCTACAAGGCAATTAGGTTGGCGATAGCAAGTGGAGGAAATCATTTAAAGCGCATGGAGCTCTTGGTGGATTGGGTACTACATAAAAACGTTCACCGCTGTTCTTGTTTTGGCAAAAGGAGGCGGGAGAGGGGGGTACATGTCCCACACAAAGACTATAACCACACCAGCACTTTTGTTGTATTTAGAGATTTCATGATAAGTAACCAGAGCAATAAATGAGTGAATATTTGGTAGCTGACGTGGCTACTTCGCTCTTCTCGTATTTATTATACATCATTTTACGTGATTACAGACAGCGACTATCGGTCATCACATTGGTTACTAGTGAATATCAAATTCCCCCGTTTTGAACCGGTTCGAATGGATCTCGCAGGGGAAAGAACTAAGAACCTGAGTTCAGAAAGGCGTGACAATCTAGTCTGCCTCCTTGGTTTTGGGTTTGCTGTGATCGACAAACACACAAGGCTTAGTGGAGATTACAACACGGCCACTCTGATCAGCGCACACCTCAGACCAAATACACTGAGTGGACAGACCTAGGCCCTAGCCACCAGCGTTCCAGGTCAAGGGTAAGATATGTCAGGTTAAGGTCATTGCCAGTGGCCAGTTCGCGCTGGCGTCTGTCATTACGGCACAGGATTTTCTTCTTCGCCCCTGCATCACAATGGCTACGATACCTTTATACTCACAGTGCGTTTCAACTTGTGAGAGCTATGATTATGGGCCGAACTAATATTTCTACACCTAAACCCTCGTGCATAGCAAAATACTTTTTTTTTTAACCAGTGATTTGGAAATTGATTACTTTGAGTACATTTAGCACGACTGTTATTATGACAACCAAGTTGGAGAAAGCATCTTTAATCACCAATTGGTGGGAATTAGGATGAAAATAATAAAACCAATCCCTAAATTAGGTTTTGGTGCCCGAACGGTTTTCCGAATCAACTGAACTTGGCCAAATCCACCTTAAAAGTGAAACAGGAAACAGCAGCGTGGAGTTAAGTTCCTTTGATATCACATTTACTATGAGGTTGAGATGCACGATTGTGTACAGCGATCTCACCTGAAAGATGAGCGGGCACAACAGGGGATACCAACGCAATAGAGAGGATGTTCTATAGAGATATATAGCAACAACTACATGTACAGCACTGTAAACCCTAACGATAGCCATATGTACAGCACTAAAAACCCTAAAGATAGCCATTAAGAAGAGCGATAACTGGGGTCACTGACCACCATTACGTCATCGTAACCTCGGCAAAGTAAACAGATGATAAAACCTGACCTCAACCTGCGGTACAGTTAGGTGCAACCACAACACTATATTATCAGGTTTCATGTAAACGGTGACTCAATCCGATCTCTGTTTACCACGAGCAGTTCATTATCTCTTCACAATGACTTGAGCTATTCTTCAATACTCTCCAAGTTTACCCCCCCCCCTCCTTTTTTGTCTTCTTACTTTCTTTCATTTTCTTTGTTTTCTTCGGTTCATGGCAAGGGCAGTCGTGCTGTTCAAGCTATTATGCTCCAGCACATGAGGAAGGTTATGATAATAGAGGAAGTAAACTGATGATGTTGATCATAATGATGGTGCCATCGTTTTTCACTGATCTAAATAAAATATCGGCATCCGCCCCGCCCCATCCACGTGGGATGTGCTTACGTCAACAACTGCATTCTCCAAATACAAGCAATATCACAAGCTTACATTATACACTCGTGAAACACACTTGTATTTACCGTCTATCCACTTTGACATGCTGAGACCAACGGAAGGAAATCATTACCTTGACAAAAAATTATCATGCATTCAACCTTACTCAATGTGTATTCGTGTGAGTGAGACAGAGGGGGGGAGGGGGAGAGAAAAGGAGCTGGAGATAGACATATAGAGAGACACGCAGAAAGAGACATGACGAAACAAAGTAATAGGAAGTGAAAGATAGACAGAACGCGATAGACAGAGGGGCAGAAACGTGTAAATAGACCGGCAAGAAAGAGAGAGAACAAAATACAGATAGACAGAGAGAGGTAGAGAAGAAGCACAGGTGTGCAGGGTAGATAAAAAGATGCGGTATGGCAGACTTACACCTACATGTAAGCTATCCTAGAGCGAAACGCTTGCAGACTATTGACAATTGGCTTAAAACATCCATAATAAGTTAAGCCTTCACTAAGATCACATCAAGCGAGCACCTGTGAACTTCCCATCAGTCACCTGTGCCGGATCCTGGAGGCCAGTGACGTGCGTGTGTGCTCAAAATGTTGTCAAGCAATGCATTATCTTTTTACCGCCCGCCCTCGTCCTTTCCTTTGAGTGCAAAATTTTTAAAATTAAGTACAGTTTCGGTTTGAATTAAAACGATAAAAAAAGAAGTTTTCGTCACGCTCCCTGATAACGCGCGGATGTCGGTTCAAAACAATACTTATGAATATGTAGATTAGAACATTAATAATTTCTGGTTGCAAGAGATGCCCACAATGGCATGACTTATACGTACTGTCGATATGTTTTTAGGGTGAGTTTAAAACTCACGTTTTGAGAGAATCCCACTACTCACAGCTTGGTTTAAAAAAGCAAAAGTTTATTCGATCGTGGATGGACTATAAAATTATCTGACATTCCACAGACTTAAGAGATACTAGACATTCGTGGATCCTATGCCGGCCGCACAAATAGCTCAGAATTACCACAAACGTGCAAAACATTTAGATCTGGCAACCATCGTAGAATTTTGACCTCAGTTGGGAGAAGCCCCGTATAGGATCTGGCGCGGTTACGTGACGGGAGCCCAACATCTACGGTTCACTTTTAGTTTTAGAGTCTCTGGTAATCTTACACTATGTTGCTACAGAATGGAAAAACCATAGCACGCTAGTTGAAAATGAAATGTATAGAACTACAACGCAAAACTGTATATGAAGTGTAGATTCAAAACTTGCCACCAATTAAAACTACTGGTTTTTTTTCCTGGTTTAAACGTACAGGGCGTTATCCGAATTTTGCACCTTAACCCCCTCGTGTAATGAGCTCGAAGTTTATCAATGAGAGAACATCGGTTACTATTACTCAAACAAAAGTCGCAGTCGAGCTGTGTGGATAAGCAAATTCAAAATTATTTGGAAAGATATATATTCAAACTCGAGTACAGAGCCACGCTGTACCAGCTGAACACTTGCAAGATTGGGTCTCACAAGTTACCCACGATAAAACTTAAAGTACATCAACAGAGACCCATGACCCAATAGGTCAAAGTTGTCCGGACAATCAAAGTCCATCTTGCCCGTGAACCCAAGCGGTGAGTGACCTCAGAGGTCAAGCTGACCCGAGGTGACCCTGTACCATCGCGATATAAAGATTGCCTTCCCATACGATGACTGTGTGTACTCGAGGTTTCAAGATGAGCTAGCTGTGAACATCCAACTTGCCAGTACCATCCTACATCCCTGTCTAAAATTATCCATCCAGCAGCCTGGAAATCTTGTGAAAATGGTGAGATTGTTCAACAAGCACAGGTATAAAAATGTCTGGCTCCACCAACACGTTTTCAAATCATTGATTATTTTTTTGTAAAAATGCCTTTTAACAAAATTTAAACTTTAAATATCTGACTTTCAGCAAAGCCGCAATTGATAAAAAATGGAGGGGGGGG
>BMAT01013178.1:118051-128328 GCA_019649035.1 Elysia marginata | reverse complement strand
CCTCAATACAGTTGAACTTGCCAAATTAGGAACTGCGAACTTAGGAATTATTGTGCAGTTTGGAGAAAAAACTTAGGGAACAGAATTTGTGTCTGAACACAATGAGTTCCTCTTTTTTATGATATCCGGAAAATTGGGAAAACCCGGTTAATCGTGAAGAGAATCCTTCTCCCCCAGTTTCCGCATTAAGCGAGTACGACTGTACTAATAAAAATTAGCAGAAGTGAAAAAAGGCAAAGACCCCAAAAACCTTAACTCGTGGATGCTACTCATAAACGCTCTCGTTGGTGAACCTTTATTTAGCTTTAAGACTCTGAGATTGCTTCCTAATTCTTTATTTGTAACTTGTCTGAGTATTTATATCCTGCGGAAAGGTAGAAATTTGAGAAAAATATATTTTATGAAAGCTTTGAGTTTTTCATATTTTATTTTCAGTTTACAAAATATTGTCACCCAGAACTATGAGCACTGTAGACAGACATTTTATATGTTTCAATATTGTTTTGGTTGAATATTCAGTTTCTTTTTTTTTTTAAACCTTTGCTTGTTGGTCGAAGGAAAAAAAAGTTATTCACACAACATGTTTACATGCTCACTCACCCCAATAGGTTGCTTGCTTTGGTTGGAGAGATTTTTTTTTGCTAGAGAATGTATGATTTTGTACAAAAAGCACGCCCTAAAGCAACAATTATGAGGCAACCATTGTGAATCCAACGCAAGCCACTAGTTTTGAGTTGAACAAAACTTTGAGCGAAAAAAAATTACTAATAAAATGATATTTCTGAGCACTTTAGAAAGCTAGAGTTACAATTGTTTCAACTTCTGAAAGGATGTGAACTAGGTATTTAAAAAATTTACGGAAGTTAATTTGTCAATCCTCTAACTTGCGCCTGATTTATCCTGGTTGCACCACAATTTAGGAGCTCAGGAACCGTGATCAATCACAACATTTGTTTGATTTCAGTCCCTTTTCTGTGACCCCTGACATTGGAACTCTTGCCATGAAGGAAAGCATGCAAGTCACTGTAGAGTTTAAGCCTCTGATGGCAGGAGATCACAAGGGAGAAATGTGTCTCAGTTATGACACAGGTGAGCAATCATTGGTTGAATTTTTTTGTTCTCTCCCAAGACATATGACATATTGAACTTATTGTTTGTTACTACATTTTGAGACCACCAAAAAAAAAAAAGCTAGCCAATAAAGAAAGAGAACAAAAAAGAATTTTCTTTTGTATCTGTGTGTTTTCTCTCTTTAAATAACAAACTTGCCTAATTTAGTTTAGCTATTGTAGCAACAAAAACAAAAATCTGAAGAGATAATGATAAGACTATTTGCAAAGAAAACTAGAAAGCGTACTTGCTTTTGTTGGGGTACAATACATTCTTGTTGGTATTAATATCAAATAGGTTTCCTTTTGTACTCCAATCAAACCTAAAAAGGGTATTTTCCCTATCTTGTGTTGTTAAAACATGCAGTTTAACAATTGTGGAAATTATGATTTGAGGTATGGTCTGAAAAATCTTTTTAATTCTTTATAAACCCTAGGTGAGGAAGTTTTCATCTCCTTGTATGGCGGTGCTCAGGATGCCAACGTGCGCTTGGATAAAAACTCAATTCGTGTTGAAAACACTTACATCTCGATGGCTAACCAGCGTACAGTGGTGATCACAAACCGTAGTGACTTCATTGCTCACTTTCGCTGGACTCAGTTTGCCACACAGGATGACGAGGATCAACAAAGACTGCTGTAAGCTTGAGCGTAACTCCACGATGTTCCATGCCTTTTTTTCATTGCGATTCATTATCATCAGTGATTTCATAAACTTAGTTATTTGACCTTTTCAGTAACAAGGCAAAATAAGCTTCACCCTAATGTATATATACAAACAGAATAGGACAGTAAAGTAGAAGATTAAAGGTGGGGTCAGATGAATAACTCATGACATTCATTTGTATATATGTTTTCAAAGCCATTTAATCAGCCATTTGATAGTCTCTTAAATCTGCCAGTCAAAATGTTAATTTGGTGTCTAAGGAATGTATATATTTGTCATCTCTAAACAGTCAACAAATTGAACTAGACAGAGAAGAAAACAGTGACACAGACAGATTTCTGGATGAATGTGTTGCCGACCCAACTCTAAGAGACAAGCTGTCAATTCTGTCAAGGACATTTCAGAACAGAAAGCGGGTAGGTGCTTTTGCAAGTTTTTATCTAGCTTTTATATTTTCAATGAAACAATGAAACAAAAACTTCAACTTTTGAGATTAAGGCTTCCTTCAATATGTATTTTAAAGTGAAACAAAAATGAATGTTTTCTTTTTCTTTTTTTCGAATGCAAGCTTGGTTCAATTTCTTTGCATTTTTTAAAACCAGAAAACTGAAATGCTATGCATGCTCATTTCTTTTGCCAGAGGTAGAGAAATGAAAACTAAATGTGGTATAGAATTTAGTTAGATGTTTATTTCTTTCAAGTTGAAACTTATAATCCAATTGGTTGTTTCATAAGAAACTCAATATCTTTAATCTCTCTTAAATTTTTCTGAATCCTGCAGGCAGTAGAGAATGATCCTCTGCTGTTTGACGACGATGTTGTCAGTGTTGAGCCAGTTGAGGGAGATATCTGGCCAAACTCAACATTTGAAATCTGCGTTGTCTTCAAACCAAGAGAGGCAACCTCTTACACTCGCACCGCCTACTGTGATATTACTGGAAGGGAAAGTCGCCTCCCTTTGCGCATCAGAGGTGAGGGCATTGGGCCCAAGGTGGATTTCTCATTTGAGCATCTTGATATGGGAAACATTTTTATTGGCTCCAGACACACCTATGAGATTGTCATTGCCAACAAGGGTGATATTGATGCCATCTACAGGTAAGCGTTCTCCAAGCTCATATCTAGTTTCTTAAAATTTTTTAAATTGTGTGTTGTTGCTGGGAAAGCCTTCATATCGTTTGAATTTCTCACAATCAAGAAGTCAATTTTTCTTATAGTTTTGAAATGACGCGGCAGGAAAATTTGAAATGGAGAAGATGGCTTTATGACCCAGTTATTAAAATAAAATGATTGGGTCATTAAAACGCACAATTGAATACTTTGCAGTTTAAACTTTGTCATAAAACTCAGTTGATTTGTTATAAGCTTTAGTTCATGTTAATCTAAATTTAACAATTCTTACAGGCAAAGTGTGATTTCTCTTTAAAGAACTATATCTCTAAACAAGCTTGTGGTTGTTTGGACTGGTCTTCCTGAGGCACAGCACAATTTAATTGAACATTTCATAATAGCTTTTTTCTCTTACAAATAGTTTATTATGTACAGTGGAATCCGGATACAGTTAACACCTTGAGACTGAAGATAAGTGTCAGTGCAAGCAAAATCATGACAAGCCAGACTTTCCTATAAAATATTCAAGTATAAGTTCATTCTGTTGCCTTACGTCTAAACGTTGTATGCCTGATCTGCTTAATCTCATGCCAATAAAATCATGAATTTTGCAGTTTAAAACCAGAAGCTACTTTTCCTTTTCCTATCCACAGTGTTGTTCCCAACCAAAGCATTTTTGGACCATGCTTTGCCTTCAATCCAGCCGAGGGTATCGTAATGCCTGGGGGTCACCAGGCAATTGAAGTGGCGTTTAGTAGCCCGTATCTGGGGGATTTTAGCGAGGTGTTTGCCTTCCAGGTAGATGGACAGCCACAGCAGTGTAAGATTACATTCAGGTAAGTTTTCAATAATTTTTTAGATAAGCTTGAAATTCTGTAAAATCCAAGTGAGTGTCTTTTTTGAGGTTTTGTGCAGATCTCTCCTTAAGTCATGTAAAAAAAAAGTTGTGTTAAAGTTCTACAAAATCAGTCTACATGCAGAATTGCGTGATATGGAGTTATGCACATCATTGGAAGGCTTTAAAAGCTCCTTAAGGTAGTAGAAAATGTATTTTGATATCATTAGGTCGTGAGTTATTGCAGTCCAAGTGGCTCAATTTTCAGAAAATTAGACTTAAAATTTTCATATATTGTAACAGCATAAAGAGCATTACTCTATTCTAACAACCCCTCAAAGACATTTTATGGCATTTTTTTCCATGGTTTCATAAAAGGATATGATAAAAAAGCATCATAAACTTTCAAATTATGCAAAAAACAATTTGAATAGAAATTTGACCAAGAACTCGAAAATGTCATTTTCCTGGATTGGCTGTTGCCGCATAGAGACTCATTTTTGTTGAGTGCTACACAATTGATTATCGATAAGCTGAAGATTAAACCATCATTATAACTTCTGAGCACTTTTATATATTTAATTGATATGTGTTTTATGAATATTTATTTTGATTTTTCATATTTCACCTGTTAACAATTGTTTACAATATTACTAGAAGTTGCAATATTTGCATGCATTATTGGACAAACTTTACATGAAAAAAGAAACACCACCAGGAAAAAATGTGTTTGTTTTCTTGCTTAGTCAAACCAACAAATCTTGTACCATTTCGAATCCATGCAAGTTTTAATTTGAAAAGCTCAGAAAAACATTCAAAGTGTGTATACCTCTGAAATTGATAATCACTGTATGGGATTCATTTCATCTTTCTGCAAAAAAAAAAAAGAAAAAAAAACCCATTCATTTAAAACTGGTCATCATAAAGGAAGTTGCTTCTTCTCCTTGAGTTTTAAAGTTTCTTCAATACTTTTCACATTTTACAATCTTGTTCTTTTTTCATTGTGTTGCAGTGGTAAAGTGGTTGGTCCAACCTTCAATTTTGATGTTGCTAAGCTGAAGTTTGGAACAGTCCCTTTTGGGTTCCTCAGCTCGCAGGTGTGTATTCTGACTTAATCAAAAAGGTCACATAAAAGTTGCTTTTTATGACCAAACTATGGCAGCCACAATATCGCTTTCATCATGTTTCATTTCTTAACATTTGATGTTAATGCATGAAAAGTTTGATCAATTTGAATAATTGAAGATGAACAATCAACTTTTGCTTTTTAAAATTGCCTTTAAATTGTCCTTTTTGTCTCAGTTTTTTAGATTTAATTTTATTTTCACTTTATCTGTTTATGGTTCCATATTTGGTTAGAAATAAAATAAACTGGCAAAAGCTGCAATTATGGCTTCACAAAAACTAAAATAATTACAATAATGTCAATTTTTACGATGACGATTACAATAATAATGGTTATGGTGAAAAAAATTACAATAGTGATAGTTGCAATAACAGGACAACAACAATAATAAAAAAATAAAAATTGCTGTAATAATGATACTGACATTTGGGCTTTTAACATCCAGTATAATGCTAGATTTGTCACTAAATAGTTTGCTGTGTTTGTACCCTCAGACTTGCAATCTGGTCAACACATCTCTAGTTCCGATGGTGTTCCACTTGCGCGTACCGGGTGATGGTCTCAACAAGAGTGTTTGCTGCACTCACGACATTGTGGACTCTCCGCTGGAGCCAGGTCCACAACCGGTTCACGACCCGCAAGAGTTTGAGATTGTACCAGCTAATGGGGTCATCCCTCCCCAGAGTGAAATAAAGGTCAGAATTGTAATGTCATAGGAATTTCCTTGTCTTGAGAAATAAGTAATAAAGTTATTGGTCATTCTTTTGTGGCTTTTAAAATGTCATAGCTGAAAGTGTTTCTGTTCACACTGAGTGAGATAAAAAAGAAAACAGTTGACTCAAGATTCTGCCTACCTCAGTTTTGAAGTCAGGTTTAATCAGAACAATATCAAATGAAAGATCAGTTAAAAGCATATCCTCAGTTTAGTTTGAATTTTTTATTAAGATTCTTTTTTTTCCCTATGTTGTTTGGCCATATATTTGTAAATAAAATTTATAACTTTATTGAAAGACTTTAACGTATGCAGTTCTGTATTTGTTAGATTTGGGGATAAATTGCTCAGAATATTTCTAAATCCAGGAAACTTGTGATTTATCTAATTTACGAAGAGCCACACGTACATGATGATGTATGAAGACTGCTTGCTGAGCCAAGAACTGCTCCAAATTTAGCAACATAGTTCAGGTAGACTAGTTTGTTTACACACAAGTTGAGCTTGTTGACTTTCTATCTATCGATTCTAGTACTTTTAGTAAACGAATAAAATGTTTTTTATTGAGGCCACGGCACATGTGAAATGGTCTGGTCAACTCATCTTGTGAAAAAAATTAAAAAATCATTGTATCCCCTAATATTATAGTTTCTATGCACTATTTCTTTTATTGTGTCTAGGTGACTGTAAACCTTGTGCCCAACTCTCTGAAGAAGTACGAACTCTCCATGGTGGTCGATGTGGAGCGAGTGGGAGAGGAGATCATGGCTCTGCCAATATTAGCCAGGTCAGTGTGCCGGAGAACATAAAAAATTTATATTTGTTACTTTTACTAATCTATCTGGGTTTTTTTGCCAATTTTTTTTCTTAAAATATTTAGAATATGGCTCATGCTACCAAGTTGGACAGATAGAGGGAGAGAGAAAAAAAACAGACTAGTGGTTTGAATGATATTTTCAAAAGATGGGAAGATACAAGAAGTAAAGAGAGACATCTGTTCCCATTTTGACTGACTTTTTTCAACAGTTTACCTAAATTCTTCTGCTTTTTCTCTCCTACAACTTTTTTCCTACCAATAATACATTTAAAAGCAAGTGAGAGACCTGGCTACTGAAGAAAAAAAATCATTGTAATATTCACTGCGTGCACAAAATCATCATCCCCCCCAAAATAAAAAAATTTGGTATGTACCCCAATCATGGAAACTGTAACTTTGTTTTTTGTTGTATCATTATCACCCTATTTTTGTGCCAACTCATGAAGTATCAGCAATTTCATTTTTTCAAATATACTGTAATAAATACAGTTATTAATTCTACCCCTGCTTGATATGAAAGAGGTATGCTGTGGGTTTTTCGCCTGAATTATATTTAAAATGTCTAAAAAGTTTGCTTAAAAAACAAAAAATTCATTCTAAAACTTATGTCATAAACCTCTCACTCAGAGCTATGGTGCCAGATATCAGCAACCTCACACCTGTCCTCAACTATGGTCGCTGCTTCTTGCGTCACCCGTACGAGCACCGCATTCGCTTGCATAATGATACTGACTTGGCAGCCAAATATGAGATTATCCCACAAGAAGACATCTCCAGTGACACGCCACCAATATCATACCAAAGCCCAGAGCCCAAGGTAGAGTATTTTTATGTGGCGATTTATACACTGATTGTAGTAGTCAAACTGAAATATTTTTTTTCTTTTCGTTTTGGTTGTGTGCCAGCCACAGTATAATAGTTGTTTTCTTTGCTTTATTATACAAATAATTTTTTCATTCCGTACAATATGCATCCTTTCTAATATTCTGGAATTTTAATTGCTTGAAGTTTTTTTTCAATTGTGAGTAATTTTAGTTGGATAAATCAGGGAATATATATTTTTATGTTTAACTATTTTAGAAATATTTACCACATTTCTTAGTTAAATCTTAATAGTACCATTTTTTTTTAAATTTTGAATATTTTGCAAAGTCTTTCAAAGATTAAAGGATATATTCATACTTTGACAATGCTTTGAACTTGTATAACTTGTAAGCATAAAAATTTAATTTCAATAAGAAAGACCTCGACTTGGGAGGTATTACGAGTATACCAGGTGCTAAAACTTTTTTTTATCTCTGATATACGAATGTTTCAGGGTATCCTTGCCCCCCACTCAGTCACAGACGTTCCGTTGCTGATCAAAGCCAATGCTATTGAGGACCAAGAAGTCCCTTGTCTTGTCAGCATTTTTGGTAGCCAGACCCAACCTATTGTGAGTGTTTTACACCGTCAGCTATCAAGTTTCCTATCAAGCACTAGACAGTGCAGTCACCATGTAACCTGCTGCTGGCTAGTTGGGTCATTAGCCTTACATAATGCTATATCAGACAGATTTAAAACATTTTTAAGTCCGCTCTTACATGATACTACTTAATTTTACTTTCCCCTACCGGCAATTTTTACTTACATATAAATGCTCATTGATAAAGGGCAAATGTAAACAAGCAAAAAAAGATCAACTTTTTTCTTTTCCACATTTGCTTTATGCATCTTGGTCCAAAGAGTAGGAGCAGTGAGAAATATATAATGATTTGAGATCTTCATGTTGTCCTCTCTGATAAAACCTCTTTCTTCTTTTGATCTCATTTAAAAAAAAAAAACGCCAAATAGTAGTAGGATGATATGGTCAGTTTTTTTATCTCTGCCACTCTGCTGCAGCCAAATTATCAAGCAAGAAAGCTCTAACAAAAAGCACTTCTTCTGATGTTCTTCTTTAAATCCCTTTTCATAAAAAACCTAAATAACTTATCCTTTTACTTTTTTAACAAGGAATGCGGTGATTACGTCTTTATTAGTTTTGTTAACATCCTCTGCACTTTTTTTAATGAGATGGAAAGTTTTCTAATTTTTAAATAATAAATACTGTTGTTTAAACATCCATAAAAATACATGACTTATTATCCTGCATCTAAATCGACATTTGTTTACACCTGAAAATACGTCTCCTGTATGTTCCTGTATTTGTTTTGCCTCACTTATTCTTCCCCATAGACACCACTAGAAGTCTTATTTTGAATGCTCTGGCTCTTGCCCACAGGCTGTCCATGTGATGTGCGTTGGAGAGGGTCCTGTGGTCAACGTGAGTCCTCTCACCTTGAACTGGGGCGATGTACCCGTGCTCACAGACCTGGAGAAAACCATTATACTCTCTAATGAGTCATTCATCCCGGCAAAGTTTACAGCTCATATGGTGAGACTGAAATCTGCCTCATAGCTGCATAGCTAATTGACATATAGGATATAATGCTTTCTTTTGAAAGGGATTTTTTCCAAGAATTTTATGCCCTTAAGCGCCAAGGTTGGCTATATTTGCTCATAGAGAAGAGTGAATTACCCAAGAAGTGCTGTTTAACAGCAGTTTTAAATCATTTCACAATTTGTGAACTCATTAAGTTGATTTGGTCTTTGATTCCTGAAATGAAACAGCTTGAATGTTGTCAACTTCATGGTTTATACAAGTTATACTTACAAGATTACATCATAGACATCAAATTGAAAAATATCAAACAAGGGTAGAACTGATTAGAAAAGACCACACTTAAACTATTCTTAGATTTTGAATTCATAGTGGAAAGGAAGGGTTAAATTCACTGCAAGATCTTCATAAATAAGGTATGTTCGTGTTTTGAATTAAGTGTTTTCAAACTTAGGCTATTCTTAGATTTTGAAATCATGGTTAAAAGGAAGGGCGAATTTAATATGTGGGAATCAGAATCTCTGTAAGATATGTATGAGTTTTTAAATGAAAGTTGTTTGTATTGTTCTAATTCCAGCTGAGACCCAACACAGTGTTTAGAGTGAGTCCATGTGAAGGCGTAATTCCCCCGGAGGATTCCATTACCCTGACAGTGACAGCCAATCTAGACGACTGTGTTAGGTAAGAAATAAGATAAATTTTTATTGATCCCAACATGGGAAATTCAAATTTACACCATTCTCATAAAAACCTATCATGTATAAAAAATTTTCATTGCAGTTGTTTGATGCATTAAAAAATACAACATGTAACTGATTTGCCTGTTTAACGTTTTCTTTAAACATTGACCTGTTTCTGTTTTAGCATTTTAGACAGAGTGAACTGTTAATACTGTACTTTTTATACCTTATCTTTTCTTATTATTCAAGACATCTTAAGATGATTATCAGTATTAAATCAATTTATGTCAGAAAAAGCAAAATTAAAATTGACCTGCAGGCTTAAAAAAATCCTTCCTTGATGACTCAAAACAAATGGGATATTTAGAGAAAAAATAAGAAGACTGGAGACTCAAAATCACCAATGTGATCAGCCCATAGTTGAATAGGATGACAGGTTGTAGGCAACATCAAGCCTTGTAACTCTCAGGATGCAGAGACTTTGATTTTTGCATCCATTTGTATTAAATGTTAACATTTATAAGAATAACTTTAATTTTTTATACTTTTGTTCCCAACAGATTTCAGGATAAGCTCCAGATCAATTTTTTGGAGAGCCAGGCGCGGCTGATTCCGTTGCAAGCGTATGGTAAAGGCACCACCATTGTGGCCGACCCTCCGCTTGCACCAGTGCTAGACCTGGGCCCAAATTTTAGGTCAGGCGAAAAATAAAAACAAAAAGGCTGTAGGGATTTTAACATGTCTATTATAATTTTTTTGATGTACTGTAAAATTAATTGCAGCTCTCGGCATAAATTTAGTA
>BMAT01013178.1:102948-116304 GCA_019649035.1 Elysia marginata | reverse complement strand
AAATAATCAATAAAGAGCATTTTTATATAGCGCTTATCCACGAATGTGCTCTAAGCGCTTTACATGGGTTCCCCAACAGGCCATTCCCAACCAAAGTACCTTCTGAACCCACAGAGGAGCAGCAAGTTAAGCGCATCACTCTAGCATTCTGACAAGATCTTTCACTGCCTATAGTCGGGTACTCGTTTAAGGCAAAGAAATGTGTGTAAATAGCCTTTCTCAAGGACTAAACGTCGACCTGCCGAAAGCAGGACTCGAACCTCGGACCTCTCGATCCAAAAGCCGAGCGTCTACCACTACACCACGACGCCACACTGTATTTCTCCTCAGAGCTTGCCCCAAGCAAATATTCCTGCACAGCCAATTTTCCAGTTCCAGTTCCCAATGTTGAAGTGCACTCTTTTTAAAGTGAGAATGTATTAAGGTTATATATATACATTGACTCTTTACATTAGCATTGTTTATCTATCATCAGTTTCTTTTTCTTTAAAAAAAAAAAACAAAAACAAAAAAAAAACTTGTAGGGACTCTGTTCTCATCAATCTTAACGATTATGTATTTTTGAGTCATTAATATAAACAGTTTCTTTAGGAATTGTTTTGTCTTTTTTATAACCTCCCTGCTTTCCTTTTGTCTTTGTTCCAGACCACAGCAAGTGGAAGAGACAATCGTGTGCCATGCTATCATAGGACGTGCTGGTGGAAAAACTCCCATCATCAGTGTCAACGTAAAGGCAGAGTTTGTGGAACCACTTCTCAACTTTTCTACCAAATGTGCTTTCTTTAGGGTTGATAAGGTATTGCTGATTCTTCAACTATTGTCATTGATTTTTACACCCTAGAACATGAGTGCAGACTGATATTAAAGCGTCAATTTTTAAAAAATGTATATGAGGTGAGCTCAATCTGAATTTTGTTTTTTTGGCTAAAGCAAGCGGGTAAGTCACTGCTCTCCTCCCCTGCTTCACATTTTCTACTGAACTTTTGGTGTCCTAATGTTCTAAAAAATGCTCTATTGTAAGACAAAGTAACATCAGAATTTGTTTTGAATAATTGGAAATATCAAAGCTTCTAATTTAACTTTGTTTTGAAAGATCAAAATTAACTATTTCATTTTATCTTGTTTCATGGGATAAAATTAATAAGAACTTGTCTTTCTCCTTAAAAAAAAACAACTCATGCTCTTTTATAATTAGGGGTACATGTTTATTGAGTGAAATTGGCTTCATATATTTTGACATATATGCAGTTGCGGTATTTGTAGTCCTTGTACATCTTACAATATCTTATAATATCTTATAAATATAACAAAATCAAGTTTGCATACTAAAATGTCAACATCTTCTAATTACTTTAGGCTCAAAGTTTTTACTTAGCCTTAATATTATATTCAGAAACACTAAAAGTCTGAGTTTTTTAGTTTGTAAAAGTTTGTCTTTTTAATGCGCTTTATTTCCCCAAAATATGTTGGGCCGTTTTGATAATTTAGTTTTGGCCTTTGTGACACAATTTTGTTATTTGGTAGCACTTACTTTATTATTTTCTCTCACAACTAAACATTATATTTTATGAAGTGGCAGCATAAATTGTTGAAATCATGTTTTTGAAAAATAAATTAAACTCATTGTGTTGTCCAGTCCTGGGTATATTCAATGTGAATGTGCTTGGTTTCCAGGAACCAGGAGATGAGCTACAGGTAGAACAGAAACAGCTCATAATGAACAACGTGTCCAGCCTCCCACTGACTGTCGGCCTCAAACTCGCTTATCCATTCAGCATTGTCATTGGAGAGGAAAAATTATCTGAGACGGTGAGAGCGTTTTAGTCAAGGATGTTATGAAAATAGAAAGAAATAAAAGTTAAATGTGTAGCATTCCTGCATGGCTATGAATCTACTTACAGGGGAGAAAATGGGGATTTTCTATAATGGGGTAAGAGTTGTCAACATTTTTTGCACAGTTTATTGCTCATTTCATCGTACACAACCTCAAAGTTGTTGAAGCATTTAACCTTAAAAAAGAAAATGACAAGACAACTGGCTATTACGCCTTTCAATCACGTTGTCATGAACAATCTCTAAATGAAATTTTTTTCTGGTTTATAAAAAATAGAGTTACTGTTATACCTCATATTCTGTCTCTAAAAACTCTGTATAAAATATTTCAAATTATTTGTTTGGGCTGTATAGGACTTTCACATAGAGGTTTTAGATGATGAATAGGCTGTTATGTTAGCCATCACTAAACTTATTCTCATAGACTGCTACATGTGTGGTTTTGAATGTTTTCTTTAAATATATATTGGGTTAACAGATATTTAAACCACTTTCAAGAGAGTGTTAGCAAACTTTGTACATATCTATATAAATTGAAGTGTAAATTTCCTTTTTTTCTCCTTGTGATTTTCAGGAGGTGTGTCTAGCATCGGGAGATTTTTACTACCTGGTCATCGAGTTTGATCCAAAATTCAAGGATGATTGCCATATTCGCACAATTGACGAAGTTTTACATATCACCTACAGAGAACACCCTCATGTTGTAAGCAAATCTACTTCCTTGATAATTTTAATTTAATTACGACCAATGCTGCCAACCCAAGCCAAGCCGCCCTACCTGACAATATCAAGTTTTTTGAAAGTTTTGTCTTTCATGTTACTGTTTCCAACTATATCTGTTTAGCGACAAAAGTAGATCTGAAGATCTTAACTGCAAAAACTATTTTTCACTTGTAAAACCAAAGTAACTGAGTGACTTATAGCTTTTGCTGGCAAAATTTTTTTTTTTTATTACAAAGTGCAGGTATGTTACTTTGGGTGACAGTTTGACTATAGAC
This sequence comes from Elysia marginata, assembly GCA_019649035.1. NCBI lineage: Eukaryota > Metazoa > Mollusca > Gastropoda > Plakobranchidae > Elysia > Elysia marginata. Next base: position 113,473 of record BMAT01013178.1, on the reverse strand, counting down.
TGTTTAGTATTTTAAACTGTCTCGTCCCAGTCCAAAGATGAAGAAATCATTTCCCCTGGCTTTATACCTAAACTATAATTGAACATATTTTGTATATTTTACTTCAAAACCTGATATAAGCTTTGGAAACATTATGATATGATAGTTATGATATTTATTTGTTCAGTCAATATACAGCACAATGGGGTATATTATAAATAATTGGTGTTTTTGAGACACAAAGATAGAATACAGATATGATGAGAACGAAGAACACAGTAAATTGAATAACATAGTGATAAACAACAAAACGACCAAGGAGGATTTTTAGAGTTAGACTTACTTCAAAAACTTACACTCCCACACCACACATTATCAGCAGTTACAAGTCATGTCATCAATGCCCATTCACATAATCAGCTGAATTTTCAAAACACTCTTCACTGAAATAATTGCTATCAAGGTTTAAAGTATGGGCTAACCGTACCTACAATGAAGCTAGTTATGGTCTATTCTGGCGTTTCTTGTCTTGTTCAGGTGTTTAATAACTTGAGGATAGAAAATATTCACAGATCATACACTACCTCGAAATGCTTTAAAGTGTCGGCCATGTGGTAAATACTCAAAGTAGTGCCTTGCTGGATAGTTTGGATCCTTAAGTATTTTGCTCTTTTTTGTTTAAGGCGGCTAAGATACAACTCTTTTAGAGATGGCAGTTTAGAGTTGATAACTTTTTCTGCATCTTTCCTGACCAAGGTCAATTTTGTTAAGTCTTTCTAAGTGGCTTTGTCAAACCATACTAGGCCTCATACAGATTGCATCAAATTTCTTTCAATGATAGCATTGTAGAAATTGAGTAGGGTGGTTTTTCTCACAATGCTTTTCTTGCCTTCCTGTGCGCTGGAGCATCTTCAGTCTTTTTTGTGCATGCTTTTTCTTTAAGAACAGTTTTCTTTCTGACTTCTTCATTAAACTAGACTTTGCTGCAAGGGTACACAAGTTTAGATGTTGAGGGTATGCATAATGGCCTTGCACAAGTGCTCACTTCCCATGACCCTGGTTGTTGCCCTGCTTAGTGCTAGGCTATGCTATGCAAGTTGTAACCATGATAAAAAAAATGTTTTTTTTTATCAAAACCATGCATTTTTTAGCTCTAATAATAAAGTTAAGGGCTTAGAAGCAATTAGTATGAACAACATGATATTTTCAAATAGCTACCGTTATTTAAAGTTTAGATAGCAATCTTTATGAAAGCAATGTGGTGACAATGGGCATGGGTGTGCTCCCTAAACATGAAAACATTTACAAAAACTCAAATAACTTTTGATGCCCATTATATGTTTATTTGCATAAAAAAAAAATTAAAAAATACAGATATTTTTGTACTTTAGAGTGAAATAGGTTTCAAGAATTTCAAAGGTTTTGCTTGATGATAAATCCAAGTTAAAGTATAGCTCAGTTTTCATTTCAGTATTGTACACTCTATTGAAGGTAAAGTATTTGAGCTTAGCTCCAATGTTATCAATATTGGTATTTTCACAACCTTATATATTGGGCTGCAGCTTATGGAAACTAAATAATGATGCATTTAGTGTTTGTTTTCTGCATATCATACACACATAATCACACCCTCTTCTTCTTCCTTGACTACACTATTCTTCGATAGAATATAGGGGGTTGATGTGTTCATATTTTGTTTTTTTTTAACATGGATAGGCAAACATAGTCATGATTTTTTATTCTTAAAATTTCTATTGATTAAAAAAAAATCTTAACTCTTACCAGGATTATGTGGCGTTGAGAGGCGAGGTTTACTTCCCTAACCTGGAGTTTGAGAAATCTGTGGTGGACTTTGGTTGTATCCTGAATGACACTGAAGTCACTCGCTACATCAACATCACCAACAACAGTCCCATGGAGGTAATGTTTCAGATTTAATTATTCAGATGATTACTGCTGCTCATAGGGCTAAGGTTCACACAAAATTTGCAAAAATGTTCATTTTTTTTTTAAAACTCTGTTATGTGCAATGGTTGAATATTTTGTTTTTTGGCGTAATGTGACTGATTTTTTCTAGTATGAAAGCCCACAAAATGTCATTTATTCTATCATTGTTGCAATTCCTCCATTACGCAGGTTCGCTACAAGTGGTCTTTTCTAGTGGGAAATGTTCCCACTGCTGTAGTACGAAGGCCTCGACCCAAAGCCCAGGCCTTCATTGAGGAGAAAGTGGAAGAAGAGGAAGAGGAAGAGGAGGATCTGGTCATGGCAGTTGAGGAGGAGGAAGAAGCTTTGGAAGGCGAGGATGAAATTGATGGGAGGAAGGCCAATGAGGAAGAGGAGGAAGAGGAGCACGAAGCTGGCGAAGAGGAAGAGGATGGAGATGACATTGAAGGTCATGCTGCAGATGTGAGTGGCAGGAAGGGTTTATTAGTTTTTTGGTTGTTTTTTTTTATTCCCAAAGGAGTGTGTGTGTGTGTTTAAAACGGTGATCACATGTGTTTAAAAGAGGTATGAAAATATTCAACCTTTTTTTTACAGTTGTTTTAAATATAAGAGATGAGCCAGATCTTTAGTTAATTTAATGAAAATGTTTGAAAATATTTTGTCTTCACAAACTTATCCCCCTATTTTTCATATTATGGTATGTCAAAAGGTTTCAGCTCTGGTTAATTGGAAGTATATAGAAGCGCTATGTAAATGTTCTTCATTATTATTATTATTATCATTAAGTGTAAAATTGAAATGGTGAGACCTGTGGGTGAGAATGATTGTAAATGCTATGAGGCAAGAGACCTGATTGATAACTTGATCCTTTCTTTAAGCAATGCTTATGGTTTTAACCTAAGAAAATTGTGTTGAAATTTCAATACCTAAAAATGTAAAAATTGCAAACATCCAGCTTGTTACAAGACACATGGACTGAATGAACATTCTGCTGTGTGTGAAGAAATATTAAATGATCTCCATGTTAATTGTTGACCTTTTCCAGAACCCAGTTCATGAGAATGTGAAGAAAGAGGAAAGTGAAGACAACAAGGTAAAAGGTGAAAATTCCAGACCAGAAAGTCCTGTGGATGTTGATGTCCCTGAAAAGGTAAGATATGAAGATAGAGCAGAATCAGACACTTATGATATGAAAATAGAACAGAATCAGGCACCTATGATATGAAGATAGAACAGAGTCAAACACATAAGATATGAAGATAGATAGAATCAGGCACTTAAGTGCAGCTTGATGTGTAAATGTAACTTGACTTTTATGTTTTTCCACTGAACCATGAAACTTGGCAAAGATGTAAGAAACATCAAACAGTCAGAAAAATTAGAAATAAATAAAAAAGAAATGGGTGTAAAGTTCCCTCTTAAGATCCTTTCAAGTGCTCATACTTCTTTTCATATCCTTTTTATTCATTAATCAATAAATAATTGGTGCATTTATCTTCCTTCCTACTTTACAAATAATTTTCTTGAGTTATTCCATTGTCCTATGAATTTGTTCAGTCAATGAAATGAGAGATGAGGTTGAGGGTTGCAGAAATGCTTTAACCCCAGCTACAATAGGTGGCTGTTGTTACATCATATATGTTATAAAGTACTCAAATTAAAACAAAACTTTCTTTGCAGGGTCAGTTGGATGAGGAGGAAAAATCTGACAATGAGGAGAAAGAAAAAGATAAAGACGCAGATCGCTCTATGTCCAAACTAGGCTCACGTCTATCCCTGAGAGAGGAAGAGGAAGAGGCTCTGCGGGAAAACAGGGTTCTCACGGCTCTGTTAGAGGCAGACGAAGGCATCGCACCAGAAATTGGAGTTGAAGAAGTAAGACTGACAAATGCACCAGGCACAGAAGTTGCTTCATACCATATTTATTGGCTAAGCATTGGCAGCAAATGTGGCAGAAATAAACTCTGATCTCAGAATTTATTTATTGGGACTGAAAGTTTGGCCTTAACTTGGTATCTTTTTGTAGGGAGATTTTCTTTTAAAAACTTTTGACAATTTTGTTTTCTTATGTTCTTGGAAGTGAATCAATCATTTTTTAATCAATAATCAATTGAAATTAACAGAATAAGCCAGACTGTCTCTGTGCCTTATTGGTTTCAAAATGGAAATTAAGTTTAACTAAGAGTGTCTTTTATTTTATGGATGAATGTCATTTACTGTGTAAACAAAACCAAGACATGGCACGGGGGTTTGCTTTCTGATTAGGAGGAGGTTTTGAAACAGCTGAGTCTGAGGTAAAGCATTCTAGATAGTAAGTATATTTTCTAGTGTCCAGAATTTTCCATTTAAATTTTAAAGATAAACAGAGAGGCAAATTAGCTAGATTTTTATTCACTATTGACTCAAACTTTCCCTGTCCTTGTTTTTTCTTCTTTGATTTTCTCTGCTGTGATGCATTGTCTTCACTCTCAGAGATTTCTTAACGAATTATTGAAATATTTTTAGGTCTTCGACATCTTGCCTCTGTATGGATGTTTGCAACCTGGCGATACGGAACAGGTGACCTTCACCTTCTATGGCCATGCCGATATCTGGGGTGAGGTCAAGGCCATATGTGAGGTTGAAGGTGGCCCGACGTACGAGCTGAAAATGACTGGAGAGGCATCTCTTGTGGAGTATTCTTTCAACACCAAGGAAATTGATTATGGCAAAGTGGTAAGCATGTACTATTATTTTGATGAATGCTGAAGTAAAATCTTTTGCAGTAGAAAGCATAGAATCCCTTGGTCTGTAAGCTAATTAATTTGGTATATTTAGTCAACTTTTACCCCTATAAAGTTGTTCAAAAATATGTGTTCTTTTTCTCTATGTTTATGTCGAGATTGTCTGCTTTAAATGTCGTTGTAGAACTCCACTGGGAAGCAATTGGATGCATCATCATCTTCAGTGACTTGACTTATGTAATCAAATTTTTTTCCCCTTAGATGTACGACCAAGTGGCCACATCATCTATCACTTTGATCAACACTGGCAAAGTGGGTTTCCAGTTCTCTGCCATCAATATGGATCCTGCGCTTCAGAAACGCCCGTTGCCTGAACAGCCAGTGATGGTGCCTCACTCAGTAAGTCTACAATGTTTGTAATTTTATGATGTCTTGCAATCAATCCAAATGTATGCAAAGAGCATCTCATTTAAAAGTGTGCGAGTTGACATTTAAAAGATTCTATCTGCATTTTCAAAAATTAGATTATTCCCTGTCTTAAAAAATGTTTTTTATTCGATAAGTATGTTTTCATGGCTTGCAGCATTTGTAGTTATAAAACAAATGTGCAATTTGCATCCTTTACGGTAAGCTGCCAATCCAAATCATCAATACTGTTATGATGATTTGGCCAATAACACTAAAAAAAAACGTGATACAACATTCTACATTAAAACATTTTTCAACAAATTTTGAAGTCTTTTATCTCAAAACTGGTAAAGGTGTAGAAAGACCCCTTTTAATATCACTTCACAACATTGTGCTAAGCAAGCCTATCCCATGTACTAAGGCTAATTTTGATTGGCTCCTGGATTATGGTTTGTCACTCTTGATTGGATGGTCAAGATGGAACCTTTTTCATGTTAACTTTTCACATTTTCCAGTTAGGGCCTTTTTCAATAACAATGTTATGGTGTATGGAGACAAATTATACCCTGACCCACTGAAACAGTTACATACTGGTAGATAGAACCCATTGGTACAGTGATCGCTTATTGTGGTACAAGTGTAGTAGAACCCTTTGATGTCACCTCTTGAGTGGATGAGTTTTTGTCTCTAAATTTCAAATCAAAAGAAGTTGTAATATCTTTCTTATAAATTTTTTTATCTTTGGAAGCTCAGGAGAATACATTGTTCAAATTTCCAACACCCTGTAGCCTAATGTGACAGTTGTGGTGCTGCTCTGTGGCAACACAGTTACGCTGAGTAACAAAGCCCAACTTCCTGAAAGGGATTAATATAGTATATAAAATATTTTAAAAATTCAAAACTAATTGACCCATATAAACTGGTTGTGAGACACTGACGTTCTTCATTCCCATTGATAGTTGAATAGTTTAGTGTGCCTTAGAAAAAACTTCATTCCCATTGATAGAAAAGTTTAGTGCGCATTAGAAAAAGCTTCATTCACATTGATACAAGTAGAATGCTAACTTTAAATCTGAACTTGTCTTTTAACATAAGTTTGAAAATTTGAACACAGTTGTGGTACATCATATTTTGTATTGAATGTATGGTTCCAAGCCTGTAACTGGCTGACTTTATGACCAAATGTCTGGTGGTGTTTATATATTTTTTATTCAATGGTTAGGCCTATTTTTCTAAAATATAACCCGTTTTAAAGTATATAAAATTAAGTATTAAAATTTTCTTTAGAAGTAAATCTAAAATGATTTCTCTTTGATTGTTTCATTCGGCTGTAGGGCTACATTGAGCCATTCAAAGAGCAGCAGATAGAGCTCAAGTTCCTGCCAGGCAAGCCAGATAATTTCCGCAAAACTTTCCAGATTCAAGTTGCACATTTTGAGCCTGATTCTATCAGCCTCTGTGGAGAAGGTAAGGGAAGAACGAGTTGTGATTTTTACAGGTTCTCTTTGACAGTGGGGGTACATATGAAATAAGAAACAGCATTTTAATTTTAATCAGAAAGTTATCAGATGTCAATGTCTCACCAAATTATTTCTTATTCTTGCCTTCTCATAGTATCAATATAAGGATGCTTATTTTTATCTTTTTTCCTTAAAGAATTTAAAAATTAGGTATGATAAACTTTGAAAAAAAAGGGGAACTTTAACAAACTTATTCTTTATATTAACTCGTGCATACTGTTCATTTAGATTTAGGAAAAGATCATAAAGGCTGGTCTTAACTTAAACTTTTTCTCAATGAGATTGGGATGGATGTAAATCATTTCACTGGATCTTGTTTTAAGCTCTGAAGATGAAATGTTCTTATAAAATTTGTTTTTTAAGATGTTTGTGAATTCGAGAATTTTGAGATGTAGTTCAGTGTAGTTACAACCAAAGTCTTGCCAACATTACTATTAGAGTCTGAATTGTGCTGCCACTTCTTTAGGTGTGTTCCCACGAGTATCGCTTGACCTACCCAGACTACCGGACTGTGAAGGCGTGTACAGCGCTTGGGAACAAGAGGCACGGGCTAATCTGGAAGTGATGTTCCGCAGACAGCAACACCGGGAAGCTCTTAAAGCTGGCCCCGGTGGTGATGGAGATGTGGAGGAAGAGCTCATGAAGCTTCAGAATGTCGACGAAAATGGAGTGGAGATTGAGGAGCCCGGTGTGGAGTTGGAGGCCAGAGCCCATGCTGAAGTTTCTCAGGTATGAGGTGCCAGGAGAGCTTAGGAGATTGATGAGATATATGTGTGAAGAGATGGAAAAACCATCCACATGTCGCTGATACACATTTAGAGTTATAGCCCTTAAAAGAAAATATATCTTTTTATCACCAACTTAAGATCATCAACAAAACATGTCGTAATTTAAATGCTATTCAACATATGGTCTTCAAATAAAACATAATTAATTGTGGTTAACCTCTTCTTTCACTTCAATGTAAAAAAATAACTTTTATTTTTTTAGGAAAATGGATGGTTTTCTTAGCTCTTCACACATATAAAGACTATTAAAAAAGTGGCAATGGTCACTTTAAAATTCAGTGAAATGTTCTCTTTTGAAGTTTGATATATCACTTGACTGCTGAGCATGAGTTAGCGAGTTTGAGCCATGGACTTCATGGCAGAAAAACCCATGTTATCACTCACCAGAATAATTTGGGTACATAGTTGATAACTGGGGAAGGTTAGAGCAGCAACGAAAGAAGAGGGTTGGGCTTCGTCCTTCATGCTCAGCCCTAGATATGGTGCGGCAGTACATTGCACTGCCCCTATAGCCATTCCAGTTATGGGAACTTAACCTTCACCTTTTATATCACTTGATACATCTTCTTACTTGATTAAGTTTATTTATTCTCAACTCTATTCATTTAAACCATTTGAAAATCATTTTAAGCTATCTAGTTTATTATGTAGCTTTTTGTGAAAGGCTTCATATACGATGGTTATTTTTTTTACTTATGTCATTTTCATCATGTACAGCCTTTGCTTAAATTGTTTACTGATAAAAATCATGAAGTATCACAAAACTGAACATTTGTCTCTCAACTCAAAGTACAGAAGAATTTGGAAAATTTGTTTTTTAATTCTTGACGTGCAAGCAAGCTTATATAACATTTTTGGCAATGTCTGATATTTCAGAGCATTCTTTTATGAAGTGAGGATAATTTCAAGGCAGCAAAAAAGGCCTCACATTTGGCTTAAGCTCAACGTTTACTTCTGTCAACCTTTAAAAAAATGCTTTCGATTCAAGAAAATTTCTTTTTTTTTCCTTGCATGGCAAACACAACATTGCAAGAGAGGATTTTATATTCTAAAAAACCAAAATATCTCTGTCAAATCGGCTGAAATTAGTAGCAGAGATCACTGGAGAAGTCAATTTGAAATTTCTTTCTCTTCTTTTCCTCTCTCACTCTGTCTCTTTCTTTCTATCTCTTTCTCTTATTTTCTCTCTCTCTTCCTCTCCCTCTGAGCTTTTGAGCTTTCTCTCTTTGTTTGTCACCATCTCTATCATTTCTTTCTGTCTATCTTCTTTTCTATTTCAGTCTCTCTTTTGTCCCTCACTTTGTCCTTTTATCTCCTTCCTCTGTCACCATTCCGCACACAAGCAGACATGTTGACCAAATTCTTTATACGTCATGTTTCAAACTAAACATGCACAACTTTTTTACAAAGTTCTGCATACTGAAAGGCCGCCCTCTTTGTTGATTTTCTGTTAATGCGTGGCCATCAACTTTTCAAGGCTACCAAGCAAGAGGAGCCTCCTCCATCACCGTCTAATTCTGCCAAGAGGACAACAACTGCTGTCTTTTCAACAAAAGAGTCGAAGGTGGTCACCTTTGACAAACATGTGTTAGTGCAGCAAGAAAACGTTACAAAGGTTAAAACACATCTACATTTCCTGTTGACAGAATTTGTCATTGTTTTGGCTGTTTTTGTCTCCCCAGCTTTGCCTGTCTTCTGAGTTGAAGGTTTTGTTTTGCTGAAAAGGTTTTGTTTTGCTGAATTTTTCATTGTTTTGTTTTATTGGTGTTTTTCAGTTCCACCCTGCTAAATTGTTTTTATTGATGTCAGTATGTCTGCTAAATCATTTTCAGTTATGCCAATATTTTAGACGTTTTTGGGCCATTTGAATGAGCTACAAGTCACAAACTGTCATTGTTCTAGTGCAAAAAATTAGAATACTATGAAAGCTCAAAATCAGAAGGGCCAATATTCTAATGTGGATTGTTTATTTAAGAGCACAAAGTTTTTTCCTATGCCGTTACCTGACTATATGTCATACATTGTGTTTAATTCATAGTGGAAGGCATTTTGCTCGTTAGTACTTGCCATCTTTTGTAATAAAGGAAAGAAAGTAATACAAGAAATAAATTTACCATTGTGTTAATTGTGAAGAACTGAAAGTTGTTTACTAACAGACTTTTTTGTGAGCTAATATAGTCCATTTTTTCACTTAAAAGTGACTTTTCGCTCTTAAAAATTATAATATTATTTGTTATTCATTTTTGACAAAAACTTTCTACCATAAATTTACATAAGACTCAGTATGAGTGCAACGTTAATTTTTGTATAGCAAGGTCGTTTCTATATTGAAAACAAACTTCTTCTTTCCCAAAACACAGAGCAAAACAAAATGAATATTCTTGGATGTATCTTAACTTTCTGTTCAAGGGTTTTAAACATATTTTTAAAAAGTTGAAAGATTATTCAAGGAACAAGTGTAGGCTAGTTCCCTTGCAAACTGTGATACCTGTGCAACTGTTACAGGAGAAACAGCCACAGAGCTAACCCTCAGTAGGCACACCATTGGAGAATTGTTAATGTATTTCTGATACTCATAGACTCAGTTATGAGTTTGTTTTTGTACCCATTTTTCTTCTTTTTTAGTTCTCAGGTCTATTTAAAAAAAAAGTAGTCCAATCTTAAATATAGTGAATAAAAATGTCAATTAAAACAAAAAATAGCTTAAAAACCTATCACGGTTCTTACAATAAAATTGTCCAAAATGGCGAGCCTATTCAGAGGTAGAGTGCTTTTCAGGATTGTTAAAAGTTAAAAGTTAGAGAGCAGACTCATGAACGAAAATAAAGTTTTTAATTTTTTAACACTAGCTAAGATAATATTGAAACAGTTCTCTTGCCAACGTCTCTAAATAAATTATTTAAGGGAATATTGAAGCAGGTCTCTTGCTGACATCTCGTACTAATTTTTTTTCGGTAATATTGAAGCGATTCTCTTGCTAGCGTCTCTTATAAATTATTTGAAGTAATATTGAAGCGATTCTCTTGTTGAGATCTCTAACTAGATTATCTAAGGTAATTTTGAAACAATTCTCTTGTGGACATCTTAACTAAACTGTTTTGTCCGACCACGCAACCAATTTACACTGGCGGTTGAGCTGCAGTCATTACCTTGCTCTCTT